>CM075754.1:19999374-20086874 GCA_037974335.1 Prionace glauca
TCACGTGCTCACTGTGTAAGGTTTTAGAAAAAATTATTAGGGATAGGATTTATAGTTATTTGGAGTGTAATGAATTGATTAGAAATAGTCAGCATGGTTTTGTGGCGTGTAGGTCGTGCCTTACTAACCTTATTGAGTTTTTTGATAAAGTGACCAAAGAGGTGGATGGGGGTAAGGCAGTTGACGTGGTATATATGGATTTTAGCAAGGCGTTTGATAAGGTTCACCATGGTAGGCTTCTGCAGAAAATGCAGATGTATGGGATTGGGGGTGATCTAGGTAATTGGATCAGGAATTGGCTAGCAGATAGGAGACAGAGGGTGGTGGTTGATGGTAAATATTCGTCATGGAGTTCGGTTACGAGTGGTGTGCCTCAGGGATCTGTTTTGGGGCCACTGCTGTTTGTAATTTTTATTAATGATCTGGATGAGGGTAAAGTTGGGTGGATTAGTAAATTTGCTGATGACACCAAAGTCGGAGGTGTGGTAGATTGTGAGGAAGGGTGTCATAGTTTGTAGGAAGACTTAGACAGGTTGCAGAGCTGGGCCGAGAGGTGGCGGATGGAGTTTAATGTGGAGAAGTGTGAGGTAATTCATTTCGGTAGGGAATAACAGATGTGTTGAGTAAAGGGCTAACGGGAGGACTTTGAATAGTGTGGAGGAGCAGAGGGATCTAGGTGTATGTGTACATAGATCCCTGAAAGTTGGGAATCAAGTAGATAAGGTTGTTAAGAAGGTGTACGGTGTCTTGGCGTTTATTGGTAGGGGGATTGAATTTAGGAGTCGCAGCGTCATGTTGCAACTGTACACAACTCTGGTGCGGCCGCACTTGGAGTACTGTGTGCAGTTCTGGTCCCCACATTACAGGAAGGATGTGGAGGCTTTGGAGAGGGTGCAGAGGAGGTTTACCAGGATGTTGCTTGGTATGGTGGGGAGGTCCTATGAGGAGAGACTGAGAGATTTGGGGTTGTTTTCGCTGGAAAGAAGGCGGCTAAGAGGGGATCTTATTGAAACATATAAGATGATTAGAGGTTTAGACAGGGTAGATAGTGATAGCCTTTTTCCTAGGATGGAGAAATCTACCACGAGAGGGCACGACTTTAAATTAAGGGGGGGTAATTATAGGACTGATGTCAGGGGTAGGTTCTTTACCCAGAGGGTGGTGAGGGACTGGAATGCCCTGCCTGCTGCAGTTGTAAATGTGCCTAGTTTGGGGGCGTTTAAGAGATCTGTGGATAGGTTTATGGACGGAAAGGGATTGGTTTAGGCTAGTGGGTCATTGTTTTGTAACTGGTCGGCGCAACATCGTGGGCCGAAGGGCCTGTTCTGCGCTGTAATGTTCTATGTTCTATGTTCTACCTGACCCTGGGCTGTGTTACCCAATCCTGGGGCTGTCCCCCCACCTCCACCCCAGCTGCCCTCCCTGGGGAATCAGTCTGGATGTCTTATTGGCAGGAATAATCAAAGGGTGGGGGGGGGGGGGGGTTAAAACATTCACTGGGCTGTGAATATTCCCCAGAAAAGCTTTCCAGCCACTATCACGAGGAGCTGTTCACATCGTCCGAATAGAAAAAGCTTTGGAATTTCCTGCGGAGAGACTTCAGAAAGCAGCCACTCTGCATTAGGGACTCTCCACAACTGTAGGAGCAACTGAGAGAGAAGGAGAGAGAGTTACAGAGAGAGTGACTGAGAGGAAAGGGGAGTGACTGAGCGAGGAATTAGTGGAAACAAATCTGGTGGGAACTAAACCTGATTCTGTGCGGAGTCTGCACGTTCTCCCCATGTCTGCGTGGGTTTCCTCCGGGTGCTCCGGTTTCCTCCCACAGTCTGAAAGACTGTGCTGGTCAGGGTGGATTAGCCAACGCTAAACGGCTAAATTACTCCTTTCGTTCCCCTGTCCGGCAGACTCTCTGTCCTTTCACATAATCAGAACCTCAGCAAATCCAGATCCATAATTAAACTCCCGGTGAGGATGGGGGAGAGGGTATTAAACTCCAGTGAGGATGGGGGAGAGGGGTATTAAACTCCCAGTGAGGATGGGGGAGAGGGGTATTAAACTCCCAGTGAGGATGGGGGAGAGGGTATTAAACTCCCAGTGAGGATGGGGGAGAGGGGTATTAAACTCCCAGTGAGGATGGGGGAGAGGGGTATTAAACTCCCAGTGAGGATGGGGGAGAGGGGTATTAAACTCCCAGTGAGGATGGGGGAGAGGGGTATTAAACTCCCGGTGAGGATGGGGGAGAGGGTATTAAACTCCCGGTGAGGATGGGGGAGAGGGGCATTAAACACCCAGTGAGGATGGGGGAGAGGGGTATTAAACTCCCAGTGAGGATGGGGGAGAGGGTATTAAACTCCCGGTGAGGATGGGGGAGAGGGGCATTAAACACCCAGTGAGGATGGGGGAGAGGGGTATTAAACTCCCAGTGAGGATGGGGGAGAGGGTATTAAACTCCCGGTGAGGATGGGGAGAGGGTATTAAACTCCCGGTGAGGATGGGGGAGAGGGGCATTAAACTCCCAGTGAGGATGGGGGAGAGGGTATTAAACTCCCGGTGAGGATGGGGGAGAGGGGTATTAAACTCCCGGTGAGGATGGGGGAGAGGGTATTAAACTCCCAGTGAGGATGGGGGAGAGGGTATTAAACTCCCAGTGAGGATGGGGGGAGAGGGTATTAAACTCCCGGTGAGGATGGGGGAGAGGGGTATTAAACTCCCGGTGAGATGGGGGAGAGGGTATTAACTCCCAGTGAGGATGGGGGAGAGGGTATTAAACTCCCGGTGAGGATGGGGGAGAGGGTATTAAACTCCCAGTGAGGATGGGGGAGAGGGTATTAAACTCCCAGTGAGGATGGGGGAGAGGGTATTAAACTCCCGGTGAGGATGGGGGGAGAGGGGCATTAAACTCCTGGTGAGGATGGGGGAGAGGGGCATTAAACTCCCGGTGAGGATGGGGGAGAGGGGCATTAAACTCCCAGTGAGGATGGGGGGAGAGGGTATTAAACTCCCGGTGAGGATGGGGGAGAGGGTATTAAACTCCCAGTGAGGATGGGGGAGAGGGTATTAAACTCCCGGTGAGGATGGGGGAGAGAGGGTATTAAACTCCCAGTGAGGATGGGGGAGAGGGTATTAAACTCCCAGTGAGGATGGGGGAGAGGGGCATTAAACTCCCAGTGAGGATGGGGGAGAGGGCATTAAACTCCCAGTGAGGATGGGGGAGAGGGTATTAAACTCCCGGTGAGGATGGGGGAGAGGGTATTAAACTCCCGGTGAGGATGGGGGAGAGGGTATTAAACTCCCGGTGAGGATGGGGGAGAGGGGCATTAAACTCCCAGTGAGGATGGGGGAGAGGGCATTAAACTCCCAGTGAGGATGGGGGAGAGGGTATTAAACTCCCGGTGAGGATGGGGGAGAGGGTATTAAACTCCCGGTGAGGATGGGGGAGAGGGGCATTAAACTCCCAATGAGGATGGGGGAGAGGGTATTAAACTCCCGGTGAGGATGGGGGAGAGGGGTATTAAACTCCCGGTGAGGATGGGGAGAGGGTATTAAACTCCCGGTGAGGATGGGGGAGAGGGGCATTAAACTCCCGATGAGGATGGGGGAGAGGGCATTAAACTCTCAGTGAGGATGGGGGAGAGGGCATTAAACTCCCAGTGAGGATGGGGGAGAGGGGTATTAAACTCCCGGTGAGGATGGGGGAGAGGGGGTATTAAACTCTCGGTGAGGATGGGGGAGAGGGGCATTAAACTCCCGGTGAGGATGGGGGAGAGGGGCATTAAACTCCCGGTGAGGATGGGGGAGAGGGGCATTAAACTCCCGGTGAGGATGGGGGAGAGGGTATTAAACTCCCGGTGAGGATGGGGGAGAGGGTATTAAACTCCCGGTGAGGATGGGGGGAGAGGGGTATTAAACTCCCGGTGAGGATGGGGGAGAGGGTATTAAACTCCCAGTGAGGATGGGGGAGAGGGGTATTAAACTCCCGGTGAGGATGGGGGAGAGGGTATTAAACTCCCAGTGAGGATGGGGGAGAGGGTATTAAACTCCCAGTGAGGATGGGGGAGAGGGGCATTAAACTCTCAGTGAGGATGGGTGAGAGGGTATTAAACTCCCAGTGAGGATGGGGGAGAGGGCATTAAACTCCCGGTGAGGATGGGGGAGAGGGTATTAAACTCCCAGTGAGGATGGGGGAGAGGGTATTAAACTCCCAGTGAGGATGGGGGAGAGGGTATTAAACTCCGGTGAGGATGGGGGAGAGGGGCATTAAAACTCTCAGTGAGGATGGGGGAGAGGGTATTAAACTCCCAGTGAGGATGGGGGAGAGGGGCATTAAACTCTCAGTGAGGATGGGGGAGAGGGTATTAAACTCTCGGTGAGGATGGGGAGAGGGGCATTAAACTCTCAGTGAGGATGGGGGAGAGGGTATTAAACTCCCGGTGAGGATGGGGGAGAGGGTATTAAACTCCCAGTGAGGATGGGGGAGAGGGCATTAAACTCTCAGTGAGGATGGGGGAGAGGGTATTAAACTCTCCCTCTCACAGCCAATGGCAGCTCAGGGTTAGCTGGAGACGTCAAAGTTCTGATTGGCTGCCTTTCACTCGGTTGGGGGGTGGGGGGGGGGGGTGTTGGGGGACGTGGGGCTAAATTAAAGCTGAGATACAGAACCATTCCCGCCTTGTAACCATCCCGAGACCCTGAAAGGTGCTATAGAAATGCAAACTGGTTTCTTTAATTGAATGTCGGGGCAGGATCGAGGGACTGAATGGCCTCCTTTCTCTGATGGTCACAGATTCATAAAAACCCCACAGGGCAGAAGGGGGCCATTCGGCCCATCGAGCCTACACTGACCCCAATCCCACCCGGGCCCTATCCCCGTATCCTGCAAATCCCACCGAGGGGCCAATCCCACCGAGGGGCCAATCCACCGAGGGGCCAATCCACCGAGGGGCCAATCCACCGAGGGGCCAATCCACCGAGGGCCATCCACCGAGGGGCCAATCCACCGAGGGGCCAATCCACCGAGGGGCCAATCACCGAGGGGCCAATCCACCGAGGGGCCAATCCACCGAGGGGCCAATCCACCGAGGGGCCAATCCACCGAGGGGCCAATCCCACCGAGGGCCAATCCACCGAGGGGCCAATCCACCGAGGGGCCAATCCACCGAGGGGCCAATCACCGAGGGCCAATCCACCGAGGGGCCAATCCACCGAGGGCCAATCCCACCGAGGGGCCAATCCCACCGAGGGGCCAATCCACCAAACCCACATGTCTATCGGACTGTGGGAGGAAACTGGGGCGGTCCTGAGGAAACCCACGCAGACACGGGGAGAATGTGCAGACTCTGTACAGAGAGTGACAAAACTACATTTAATTGCAACAACAACATTGATGTGTTTATATAATCCACCGGAAACAGGTCTGAATTCCGATAGGAATGTTTCACTCTTTGTGCCTCTGAGAATATTCTGGAAATGGGGTCCTTTTTTTCAGAGTTAATTCACGGGATGCAAGGTGTCACTGACGGTGTCAGCATTTATTACCCATCCCTAGTTACCCTCGGAGGGCAGTTGAGAGTCACCCACATTGCTGTGACCCTGGAGTCTCATGTAGGTCAGACCGGGGTAAGGACGGCAGATTTCCTTCCCAAAAGGGAACCAGATGGGTTTTTCCGACAAATCAGGAGATTCTTAACTCCAGGTTTTTACTGAATTTAAATTTCACCATGGTGGGATTCGAACCCGGGTCCCCGGGACTCTCCGAATTATTAATCCAGTAACAACACCCCTGGGTCACTGCGTCACTTCTCTGTCCAATGTCCTGACTCTGGTCCCCCTGGTGTCGCCCCGTTCCCCCTCCGTTCCCGCCTGCTCCGTACTCTCTCCCCCCCCCCCCCCCCCACGGTAAAAGTCAACTAATTCTCGGAGCTTCTTCTTTTTCAGAAAAATCGACAAAGAAATCAAACGGAAAGAACTGAGACGCGGTGAGGGACCAGCCAAGAAAGAATAATTCCTGATCACCTCAGTCCCTGTCTGCACTTGTTAATAGTTTGTAATTGTCGTGTTAACCAGAAGATTTGCTTTGTTTACCATGCGGCTTCACCAGAGAGAATCCTTCCCCGGGAGCGAGGGTCCTTCCCCGGGACCGAGGGTCCTTCCCCGGGAGCGAGGGTCCTTCCCCGGGAGCGAGGGTCCTTCCCCGGGAGCGAGGGTCCTTCCCCGGATCGAGGGTCCTTCCCCGGGAGCGAGGATCCTTCCCCGGGAGCGAGGGTCCTTCCCCGGGAGCGAGGGTCCTTCCCCGGGAGCGAGGGTCCTTCCCCGGGAGCGAGGGTCCGTCCCCGGGAGCGAGGATCCGTCCCCGGGAGCGAGGGTCCTTCCCCGGGAGCGAGGGTCCTTCCCCGGGAGCGAGGGTCCTTCCCCGGAATCGAGGGTCCGTCCCCGGAGCGAGGATCCTTCCCCGGGAGCGAGGGTCCGTCCCCGGGAGCGAGAGTCCTTTCCCGGGAGCGAGGGTCCTTCCCCGGGAGCGAGGGTCCTTCCCCGGGAGCGAGGGTCCTTCCCCGGGAGCGAGGGTCCTTCCCCGGGAGCGAGGGTCCATCCCCGGGAGCGAGGGTCCTTCCCCGGGAGCGAGGGTCCGTCCCCGGGAGCGAAGGTCCTTCCCCGGGAGCGAGGGTCCTTCCCCGGGAGCGAGGGTCCTTCCCCGGGAGCGAGGGTCCTTCCCCGGGAGCGAGGGTCCTTCCCGGGAGCGAGGGTCCGTCCCCGGGAGCGAGGGTCTTTCCCCGGGAGCGAGGGTCCGTCCCCGGGAGCGAGGGTCCGTCCCCGGGAGCGAGGGTCCGTTTGATCTCCTGGTCCTTTTGTTTGTCTGTAATATAATAAATCGATGTGTGTGTGATCTGGTCTCCCTCGTCCTCTGTTCTAGAACTTTCTCTCTTACATTCACTGCCCCCCCCCCGCCCCCCACCCCCTCCCCTTCGCTGCCCTTCTCCTGGAAACCTGGAGAAATGATCCTGTTCCACAGAATCTTCCTCCAGTCGGAAGGGGGTGAGAACGGAAAACCTCAGCGGGGTCTGGCTGCGAGGAGGAACCGAGTTAACTCGGACGTTCACTCGGTTTCTTTCTCTCCACAGACGCTGCCAGATCCGCTGCGTCTATCCGGCATTCCCCGTTCTTGTTTCAGATTCTCCGGGATTTCCTGTTTGTAATCGTGGGGGGTTTGGGACACAAACTGGAAGAGCGATGGGGGGGGTGGGGATTGAGGGGGATAAGGAGCTGAATCATTGAATCCTCACATGCAGATGGAGGCCATTCAGCCCATCGAGTCTGCACCAACCACCATCCCACCCAGACCCTATCCCTGAAACCCCACATATTTACCCTGCTAATCCCTCTGATATACTCATTCCGGGACACGAAGGGGCAATTTAGCATGCCAATCACCTAACCCGCCACATCTTTGGACTGTGGGAGAAACTGGAGCACCCGGAGGAAACCCACGCAGCACGGGGAGAATGTGCAGAGATCGTACAGACAGTGACCCGAGCCGGGGATGGAACCCGGGTCCCTGGCGCTGTGAGGCAGCGGCGCTAACCCACTGTGCCACTGTTCCTCTGAAGGGGATGAGAAGGTGAGGGAGACAAGTGAGTGAGAGGGTGAGGGTGATGAGAGGGATAGAGATGAGGGGTGAGGAGGAATGGGAGATAAAGGGGTGACAGGGGATGAGGGGCGGTAACGGGAGTGAGGGGATGGGGTAGGCGGGGAGGGGGGTAGGCGGGGGGGTAGGGTAGTCGGGGAGGGGGTAGTCGGGGAGGGGGGCAGGGTAGTCAGGGAGGGGGTGGGGTAAGTCAGGGATGGGGAGGGGTAGTTGGGGAGGGGGTGGGGTAGTCGGGGGAGGGGTAGTCGGGGGGGATAGTCGGGGAGGGGGGTGGGGTAGTCGGGGAGGGGGGTGGGTAGTCGGGTGGGGTAGTTGGGGAGAGGGGTGGGGTAGTCGGGGGTGGGGTAGTCGGGGAGGGGGTGGGGTAGTCGGGGAGGGGTGGGGGTAGTCGGGGAGGGGGGGGTAGTCGGGGAGGGGTAGTCGGGGGGGGATAGTCGGGGAGGGGGGTGGGGTAGTCGGGGAGGGGGGGTGGGTAGTCGGGTGGGGGTAGTTGGGAGGGGGTGGGGTAGTCGGGGGTGGGGTAGTCGGGGGGGTAGTCGGGGAGGGGGGGGGTAGTTGGGGGGGGGGGTAGCCGGGGGAGGGTGTAGTTGGGGAGGGGGGGTAGTCGGGGGAGGGGGTAGTCGGGGAGGTAGTCGGGGAGGGGTAGTCGGGTGGGGTAGTTGGGGAGGGGGTGGGGTAGTCGGGGGGGTAGTCGGGGAGGGGGGGTGGGTAGTCGGGGAGGGGGGTGGGTAGTCGGGTGGGGGTAGTTGGGGAGGGGGTGGGGTAGTCGGGGGGGTAGTCGGGGAGGGGGTGGGGTAGTCGGGCGGGGTAGTCGGGGAGGGGGGTGGGGTAGTCGGGGGGGTAGTCGGGGAGGGGGGGGGTAGTCGGGGAGGGGGGGTGGGTAGTCGGGGGGGGTAGTCGGGGAGGGGGGGGTGGCAGGATCACAGACACTCCAGGTTACTGAGGGAAGTGAGGTTTAGAGGACAGGAAATGTTCCGTTCAGAGAAACTAAACAGTGAAATCCAGAAACGGAAAACCTGCCGTTAATGTTGGATACGGAAAATTCAGAAAAATACTCGCTGGAGGACTGTCCAGGCATTTCCCCACCCCCTCCCCCCCTCCCCCACCCCCGCTGCACCTCCCCATGTTAGCGCAGGGGAGACAACACCTGCCCTTTGACCCCTCACTCCCAACATCTGTGGGAGTTCTCTCCCTCACGTTCACTGTGGTTTCAGACAACAGAGAACAAAATCAGCCCGGGAAACAGGCCTTCGGCCCAACGAGCCCGTGCTGTCATCTCAACACCACCAGTCCCCTTCTCCACCCATGACCCCTGTCTAATGTTTTATGGCCATCCAGATTGAGGGAATCTGATTTAGGGACAATTTATTCCTGCCAATCGGCCTCTTTGGGGTGTGGGAGGTAACCGGAGCACCCGGAGAAAACCCACGCAAGCACGGGGAGAATGTGCAAACTCCCACAGACACCGGCCCAAATCCACGTGTCTGCACAGCAATCAGCGATAGTCACTGAGCTGTCGTCTTGCCAGTATCTGGTCCAGTTTAGGCACACACTAACCACATGAAGCACTCGGCCAATCTCGAACGACCAAGAGCAGCCCCAGTACGACCCATCGCGTGTATGCCCCTCGTTGGACACAAGGCGGACTGACTTAAAACCTGTGAATGAAAAGAGAAAAACATTATTATCATACTATACCCATTTACATTATCAGGGATGCCCCAATGCTAATAAACCTTATTTAAAAGTTCTCCTATATCCACCCATCTCCAACTCAGTCATGTGCCTGTCAAAGTTACTCTTAAGTTTCAGTGGCAGACTGGGTGGGTGTTTCCATCCACCCTCACCTGACCCCGGGTTCCTTGTCAGTCTGCAGGTGCAGCAGGTGGTCAGGAAGGCGAATGGGATGCTGGCCTTCATAGCGAGGGGGATTGAATATAAAAGTAGGGAGGTCTTGCTGCGGCTGTATAGAAACATAGAACATAGAACATTACAGCGCAGAACAGGCCCTTCGGCCCACGATGTTGCGCCGACCAGTTACAAAACAATGACCCACTAGCCTAAACCAATCCCTTTTCATCCATAAACCTATCCACAGATCTCTTAAACGCCCCCAAACTAGGTGCATTTACAACTGCAGCTGGCAGGGCATTCCAGTCCCTCACCACCCTCTGGGTAAAGAACCTACCCCCGACATCTGTCCTATAACTACCCCCCTTAATTTAAAATCGTGCCCCCTCATGCTAGGGGATTGGTGAGGCATGTATAGGGCATTGGTGAGCCCGCAGCTGGAGTACTGTGTGCAGTTTTGGGCGCCGCACCTGCGCAAGGATATTTTGGCCCTGGAGGGAGTGCAGAGGAGGTTTACTAGGCTGATACCGGAGTTGAGGGGGTTGAGCTATGAGGAGAGGCTGAATAAACTAGGCTTGTACTCGTTAGAGTTTAGAAGAATGAGGGGAGATCTCATTGAGACGTATAAGATGATGAATGGGATGGATAGGATAGAGGTGGAGAGACTCTTTCCGCTCAGAAAGGACAGTAGGACTAGGGGGCACAGCCTCAAGATAAAGGGGGGGCGGTTTAGAACAAAGTTGAGGAGGAACTTCTTCACTCAAAGGGTGGTGAATCTCTGGAATTCTCTGCCCGTTGAAGTGGTGGAGGCTGCCTTGCTAAATATATTTAAGAAACGGGTTGATGGGTTTTTGATAAGAGAAGGGATTAAAGGGTTAATGGGAGAGGGCGGGAAGGTGGAGCTGAGTCACGACAGATCAGCCATGATCTTATTGAATGGCGGGGCAGGCTCGAAGGGCCAGATGGCGTACTCCTGCTCCTATTTCTTATGTTCTTATGTAACTCTCAGCCCACTCCCACCCCGACCTCCCTCCCTGACAGGAGAGGTTGGATAAACTCGGATCGTATTCACCGGAAAGCTGGAGGCCGAGGGGAACCTGGTCCACAAAATGAGACAGGGCGGATAGTCAGAGGCTTTTCCCCAGGGTGGAAGTGTCAATTTCACGGGGGGCTCAAGGTGAGAGGGAGGAAAGTTTAAAGGAAATAGAATCCCCACAACACAGAAGGAGGCCATTCAGCCATCAAGTCTGTGCCGACCCCATTCCCACCCAGGTCCTATTCCCCCTTAACCCCCATTTACCCAGCTAGTCCCTCTGTCACTGAGGTCACTTTAACATGGCCAATCCCCCTAAGCTGCACATCTTGGAGTGTGGGGGAAGTTTTTCACCTCGGGGGGGGGGGGGTGCCCAACACGCTGCCCGAGGAGGTGTTGGAAGCAGGCACATTCGCAACATTCACTCTGTGTCTTGATAGGCACTTAACGACCAGGGATTGAAACCACAGACGGCCGGTAGGTAATGGGGGCCGGTACAGGCTGGATGGGCAGAAGGGCCTGTTCCTGGGCTGTGTTGATCTTTGACCTTTCTTGTCAAGCCCCCAAAAACCAGCTCCTGACCTTTCGATGCCCCCAGACTTCCCGACTGAACAATTTCACATCACAATCTCAGCGCCCGGTTTCACAAACAGGAGCTGGGGGTGAGAATCCAGCTGCTGAGATCCCCAACACCTCTCCCAGTGGGGTGGGAGTGAGGGGGGATCCTCTGTCAGCTTTCATGACACACGACAGCGCAGAGTCGCTGAACAGAGACTGATAGCCAAGTTCCGCACACATGAGGACGGTCTCTGGTATAGTACCAGAAGATTGGAGGACAGCAAATGTTGTCCCATTGTTTAAGAAGGGGAGAAGGACTTCCCTGGGAATTACAGACCGGTGAGTCTTACTTCTGTGGTGGGTAAGGTTTTGGAAAGGATTATTAGAGACAGGATTTATAGTTATTTGGAAAGTAATGAGTTGATAAGAGATAGTCAGCATGGTTTTGTAGCGGGTAGGTCATGCCTTACTAACCTTATCGAGTTCTTTGAGAAAGTGACCAAAGAGGTGGATAGGGGTAAGGCAGTTGATGTGGTGTATATGGATTTTAGCAAGGCGTTTGATAAGGTTCACCATGGTAGGCTTCTGCAGAAAATGCAGATGTATGGGATTGGGGGTGATCTAGGTAATTGGATCAGGAATTGGCTAGCAGATAGGAGACAGAGAGTGGTGGTTGATGGGAAATATTCGTCATGGAGTTCGGTTACGAGTGGTGTGCCTCAGGGATCTGTTTTGGGGCCACTGCTGTTTGTAATTTTTATTAATGATCTGGATGAGGGTATAGTTGGGTGGATTAGTAAGTTTGCTGATGACACCAAAGTCGGAGGTGTGGTAGATTGTGAGGAAGGGTGTCATAGTTTGCAGGATGACTTGGAAAGATTGCAGAGCTGGGCCGAGAGGTGGCGGATGGAGTTTAATGTGGAGAAGTGTGAGGTAATTCATTTCGGTAGGAATAACAGATGTGTTGAGTATAGGGCTAATGGGAGGACTTTGAATAGTGTGGAGGAGCAGAGGGATCTAGGTGTATGTGTACATAGATCCCTGAAAGTTGGGAATCAAGTAGATAAAGTTGTTAAGAAGGCATACGGAGTTTTGGCGTTTATTGGTAGGGGGATTGAATTTAGGAGTCGTAGCGTCATGATGCAACTGTACACATCTCTGGTGCGGCCGCACTTGGAGTTTTGTGTGCAGTTCTGGTCCCCACATTACAAGAAGGATGTAGAGGCTTTGGAGAGGGTGCAGAGGAGGTTTACCAGGATGTTGCCTGGTATGGAGGGGAGATCCTATGAGGAGAGATTGAGAGATTTGGGGTTGTTTTCGCTGGAAAACACAGTGAGCACGTGGGATCTCATTGAAACATATAAGATGATTAGAGGTTTAGACAGGGTAGATAGTGATAGCCTTTTTCCTAGGATGGAGAAAGCTAACACGAGGGGGCACGACTTTAAATTAAAGGGGGGTAGTTATAGGACAGATGTCAGGGGTAGGTTCTTTACCCAGAGGGTGGTGAGGGACTGGAATGCCCTGCCAGCTGCAGTTGTAAATGCACCTAGTTTGGGGGCGTTAAAAGATCTGTGGATAGGTTATGGATGAAAAGGGATTGGTTTAGGCTAGTGGGTCATTGTTTTGTAACTGGTCGGCGCAACATCATGGCCGAAGGGCCTGTTCTGCGCTGTAATGTTCTATGTTCTATGTTCTATGTCTCAACAGGGATCTTGGTTTCATGTCGCACTATCTGTAACCCCCGTGACTTGCCTGGGTTTGCAAAACCTCACTTATTGTCCTGTCTGGAGACAATACACATCTCTTTAAACTGTGCTTAATGTTATCTCCACTCACATTGTCTGCACCTTTAAGACTTGATTAGCTGTAAAGACCCACATTCTAATCAGTATTCTGTAAACTGAGTGTGTGCCTTTATATGCCCTGTTTGTGATCAGAACTCCCCGCGCACCTAATGAAGGAGCAGCGCTCCGAAAGCTCGTGGTGTTTGCTACCAAATAAACCTGTTGGAGTTGAACCTGGTGTTGGAGATTTCTGACTGAGCAGCACAGGACCAGAATGTGTGGTGGGAAACCCTCTCCCGGGTTGATCCCAGTGGCTGCCAGGAGAGGGCAGTGGAGGCTCGGTTTCCAATCTGCCTCCAGCCTGCCAGGTCGATTGGAACCCCTTGGGGGCGCCACAGGCTAACTTTCCCCAAGTCCAGCCAACCCCAGAGAGGTAAGAATACACAGATGTGCATTGCTCTAGCGCCTGAATGTCAGGATCTTCCAAAGCACTTCGAATACCTCACCAAAGTGCAGTCCCTGTTATGGGGAGCAGGCCAATATGTACACAGCAGGATCCCACAAACAGCAACCAGATCATGACTAGGAAATCTGATGGATGGATAAATATTGGAAGAACATCACAGAAAACTTCCCTTCCACATCCACCAGCACTGACCCTCTGACAGTGCGGCACTCCCTCAGTACTGACCCTCTGACAGTGCGGCGCTCCCTCAATACTGACCCTCTGACAGTGCGGCACTCCCTCAGTACTGACCCTCTGACAGTGCGGCACTCCCTCAGCACTGACCCTCTGACAGTGTGGCACTCCCTCAGCACTGACCCTCTGACAGTGCGGCACTCCCTCAGCACTGACCTTCTGACAGTGCGGCACTCCCTCAGCACTGACCCTCTGACAGTGCGGCACTCCCTCAGCACTGACCCTCTGACAGTGCGGCACTCCTCAGCACTGACCCTCTGACAGTGCGGCACTCCCTCAGCACTGACCCTCTGACAGTGCGGCACTCCCTCAGCACTGACCCTCTGACAGTGCAGCACTCCCTCAGCACTGCTAATTAATTTCATTAGCAAGAAAAAGAAGATTTATTGAAGATAAAGAGTTTGATTATGTCACAATCTGTGTGTGTGAGTGTGTGAGTGTGTGAGTGCGTGTGTTTGAGTGTGAGTGTGCGTGTGTGTGAGTGTGTGTGTGTTTGAGTGTGAGTGTGCGTGTGTGTTTGAGTGTGAGTGTGAGTGTGTTGTGTGAGTGTGAGTGTGTTTGAGTGCGAGTGTGTTTGAGTGTGAGTGTGTGTGAGTGTGAGTGTGTTTGAGTGTGAGTGTGTGTGAGTGTGAGTGTGTTTGAGTGTGAGTGTGCGTGTGTGTTTGAGTGTGAGTGTGTTTGAGTGTGAGTGTGTTTGAGTGTGAGTGTGAGTGTGTTTGAGTGTGAGTGTGCATGTGTGTTTGAGTGTGAGTGTGAGTGTGTGTGAGTGTGTGAGTGTGAGTGTGTGTGTGTTTGAGTGTGAGTGTGTGTGTGTGAGTGTGAGTGTGTTTGAGTATGAGTGTGTGTGTGAGTGTGAGTGTGTGTGAGTGTGAGTGTATGTGACTATGAGTGTGTTTGAGTGTGACTGTGTTTGAGTGTGAGTGTGTTTGAGTGTGAGTGTGTTGAGTGTGAGTGTGTGTGAGTGTGAGTGTGTGTGAGTGTGAGTGTGAGTGTGTGTGAGTGTGAGGTGTGTGTTAGTGTGAGTGTGTGTGAGTGTGTGTGAGTGTGAGTGTGTGTGAGTGTGAGTGTGTTTGAGTGTGAGTGTGTGTGAGTGTGAGTATGTGTTAGTGTGAGTGTGTGTGAGTGTGAGTGTGTGTGAGTGTGAGTGTGTGTGAGTGTGAGTGTGTGTGTGTGTGAGTGTGTGTGAATGTGAGTGTGTGTGAGTGTGAGTGTGTGTGTGAGTGTGTGTTTGAGTGTGAGTGTGAGTGTGTGTTTGAGTGTGAGTGTGTGAGTGTGAGTGTGTGTGAGTGTGAGTGTGTGTGAGTGTGTGTGAGTGTGAGTGTGTGTTAGTGTGAGTGTGTGTGAGTGTGAGTGTGTGTGTGTGAGTGTGAGTGTGTGTGAGTGTGAGTGTGTGTGAGTGTGAGTGTGTGTGAGTGTGAGTGTGTGTGAGTGTGAGTGTGTGTTAGTGTGAGTGTGTGTTAGTGTGAGTGTGTGTGAGTGTGAGTGTGTGTGTGTGAGTGTGAGTGTGTGTGAGTGTGAGTGTGTTTGGGTGTGAGTGTGTGTGAATGTGTTTGAGTGTGAGTGTGAGTGTCTGTGTGTGTGAGTGTGAGTGTGTTTGGGTGTGAGTGTGTGTGAATGTGTTTGAGTGTGAGTGTGAGTGTCTGTGAGTGTGAGTGTGAGTGTGTGTGAGTGTGAGTGTGTGTGAGTGTGAGTGTGTGTGTGTGTGATTAAGCTCAGTAAAACCAGTCAAACTGGTTACAATCAGCATATTAATATTTGAGCACAGATAGTGAATAACTAACTTCACCCTAAAAAAAAACACAATAAAATTCCCTGTTCTGCTCAGGCTGGAATTAGAGAATCAGTGAGTTATTTCACCCTCATCGCATCGGAACGGTATTGGAGCAGGAATGTTAGTGTACTCTCCAATTGAGGGACAGGTTCCATGCTTAGTTCGAGGTAATACCGATATTACCTCAATCCAGTAAGTGGTCTCACAACAACAGGTCAAAGTCCAACAGATTTATCTGGGTAAGCACGAGCTTTCGGAGCACTGCCCCTTCATCAGGTGAACACTCCGAAAGCTCGTGCTACCCAGATAAACCTGTTGGACTGGTGTAGTGAGACTCCTTACTGTGCCCACCCCAGTCCCACGCTGTCATCTCCGCACCATCGCTATAATCCAGTGATATAATTCCGACAGTGTAATTCCCAGTTGGGAAGCAGGCTAAGGGATACCCGCTCCATCGTGATGTGTTTGCACCCACAGATATGGACAGTAATGAGGTGAATTAAAAACAGGCAGCATTACCTCACCATTCTAGCCTTATTTTCTTTGCCCTTTTTTGGAAATAGTTATCAATTTAAATGCAAAGATTTAAAAGCAAATTTCTGCGGATGCTGGAATCCGGAACAAAAACAGAAAATTGCTGGAAAATCTCAGCGGGTCTGACAGCGTCTGTGGAGAGAGAATAAAGCTCACGTTTCGATCTGGATGAGTTTTCTGTCAGAACTAAAAGCAAAGAGAATCAGAAAGGTTTTCCAGTTTAGAGTCGCAGAGATTTACAGATTGGAAACAGAGCCTTTGGCCCAACTTGTCCTTTCTTTCTTAAACCCCTAAGCAAATTCCAATTGCCCGCATTTGGCCCGTATCCCTCTGTACTCATCGTACCCGTGTAACTGTCTAACCGCTTTTTAAAAGATAAAATTGTACCCGTCTCTACTCCTGCCTCTGGCAGCTCATTCCAGACACTCACCACCCTCTGGGTGAAAAAATTGCCCCTCTGACAGTGTGGCACTCCCTCAGCACTGACCCTCTGACAGTGCGGCACTCCCTCAGCACTGACCCTCTGACAGTGCGGCACTCCCTCAGCACTGACCCTCTGACAGTGCGGCACTCCCTCAGCACTGACCCTCTGACAGTGCGGCACTCCCTCAGTACTGACCCTCTGACAGTGCAGCACTCCCTCAGTACTGACCCTCTGACAGTGCGGCACTCCCTCAGTACTGACCCTCTGACAGTGCGGCACTCCCTCAGTACTGACCCTCTGACAGTGCGGCACTCCCTCAGTACTGACCCTCTGACAGTGCAGTACTCCCTCAGTACTGACCCTCTGACAGTGCGGCACTCCCTCAGTACTGACCCTCTGACAGTGCAGCACTCCCTCAGTACCGACCCTCTGACTGTGCGGCACTCCCTCAGCACTGACCCTCTGACTGTGCGGCACTCCCTCAGCACTGACCCTCTGACAGTGCGGCACTCCCTCAGTACTGACCCTCTGACAGTGCAGCACTCCCTCAGCACTGACCCTCTGACTGTGCAGCACTCCCTCAGCACTGACCCTCTGACAGTGCGGCACTCCCTCAGCACTGACCCTCTGACTGTGCGGCACTCCCTCAGCACTGACCCTCTGACAGTGCGGCACTCCCTCAGCACTGACCCTCTGACAGTGCGGCACTCCCTCAGCACTGACCCTCTGACTGTGCGGCACTCCCTCAGCACTGACCCTCTGACAGTGCGGCACTCCCTCAGCATTGACCCTCTGACAGTGCAGCACTCCCTCAGTACTGACCCTCTGACAGTGCGGCACTCCCTCAGCACTGACCCTCTGACAGTGCGGCACTCTCTCAGCACTGACCCTCTGACAGTGCGGCACTCCCTCAGCACTGACCCTCTGACCCTGCCCCCCCTCCCCCCCCACTGCATCCCTCCCACCCCACAATGGGAATACCCACTGGGGTCTGCCCTTGGCACTGTTCCCAGCTCAGATTGGCACTGCCAAGGTGGCATGGGCATGGTGTCGGCCTGGGTCAAGGGGTCCGGGGGCAGGGTCAGGGGGCAGGGGTCAGGGTGCAGGGAACAGGGTCAGGGGGCAGGGGGCAGGGTCAGGGGGCAGTGCCAATGTTCTGCCTATCCCTCACCCCAGGGCCTTGGAAGGTGGGGGCTACACTCACCTTCCCCCCCTGCGAAGTGGGGGGGGTGTAACGTGTGCCCCAGGGGATGGGGGGGTGCATGAGGTGTTAATGATATTGAAGGATATCGCTCCCGAGTTCCCGGATTTTGAGATTCCGTCACAGTTCCCGCGAACAGAGAGCGCGGACCCAAGATCGCTGCTGGAACGACCCCCCTCACACACCCCTCCCAAAACCCCCCGTCAGCCCCCCAATAGCCACCTGGCACTCCTCCAACATCCCCTCTCCCCAACCCCCCTCCCCAACAGCCCTTAGAACATAATAAGAAATAGGAGCAGGAGTAGGCCATCTAGCCCTTCGAGCCTGCCCCGCCATTCAATAAGATCATGGCTGATCTGTCGTGGCTCAGTTCCACCTTCCCGCCCTCTCCCCATAACCCTTAATCCCCTCTCTTATCAAAAACCCATCAACCCGCTTCTTAAAAATATTTAGCGAGGCAGCCTCCACCACTTCAACGGGCAGAGAATTCCAGAGATTCACCACCCTTTGAGTGAAGAAGTTCCTCCTCAACTCTGTTCTAAACCGCCCCCCCTTTATCTTGAGGCTGTGCCCCCTAGTCCTACTGTCTTTTTTGAGCGGGAAGAGTCTCTCCACCTCTATCCTATCCATCCCATTCATCATCTTATACGTCTCAATGAGATCTCCCCTCATTCTTCTAAACTCTAACGAGTACAAGCCTAGTTCATTCAGCCTCTCCTCATAGCTCAACCCCCTCAACTCCGGTATCAGCCTAGTAAACCTCCTCTGCACTCCCTCCAAGGCCAAAATATCTTTGCGCAGGTGCGGCGCCGAAAACTGCACACAGTACTCCAGCTGCGGCCTCACCAATGCCCTATACAGCTGCAGCAAGACCTCCCTACTTTTATATTCAATCCCCCTCGCTATGAAGGCCAGCATCCCATTCGCCTTCCTGACCACCTGCTGCACCTGCAAGCTGGGTTTTTGTGACTCATGCACAAGGACCCCGAGGTCCCTCTGCACCGTCGCCTGCTGCACTCACCCTTCTCGCACTCACTCCCCCAACACCCCCTCTCACACACACCTCCCTCCCCAACACCCACATCCTTCCACATCCTTCCTCTCCCACACTCCCCCCATTACCCCCACTCCCACACCACCCATCATCCCCTCTCCCACAATCCCCCAACACACCCCCTCCCCAACACCCCCTCTGCCCCCAGCAACTCAGTCCCTCGAGGATGGAGTCCAGGAGTTGGGTTGTTATGTTACAACGGGACAGGACATTGATACGGTCCCATCTGGAGCTCTGCTACAGGAAGGATCTGATTAAATTCCCCCTCCCTCATTGCCCCTCCCTCCCTCCCTCTCTCTCTCTCACCCTCCCTCCCTCACTCCCCACTCGCTCCCTCCTTCGCTCTCCCTCACTCCCTCTTTCGCCTGCATGTTCCCACCATCAGCATCTTCTGTGTTGAAGTTTTTTGTGAGCAGATTTCAGGTTTGGTTGAGACACTGAACACTTTAGCCGTTAATCCCTTTGAGCCAAACTGCGTTCCGCTCCCAGTAACTTCCTCTCCCAATCCCGGGTGGCTTCCTTGGCCTTGCTCTGGGATTGTGATTGGAAACAGATTGGATTGTGTCTCTAACTGAGGGAAGAACCACAGGGGCCAAGTAACCAGCCTCACCACAAAGGCCAGTGTGGTCTCGGAGACACAGTTTTCACTTTCTCTCCCAGACAATTAAAAGCAGAATGGGAGGGGGGGGCAGGATTTAAAAATGATTTAGTTGGCAGTTCTGTGGTTAACCACTCAATCCAGCTCAATGGCCCATCACGGACGGGGAGGGGGTGGGGAGTGGGGACAGACCCCCCGACCTCAGCCTCTGCAGGAAGGGGAATCTGGGTAAATAACGGCTCAGATTTGATGCCCCCCATAGTTGAACAGCCTGGTTGACTTAGAGCCAGGATTCAGGGGTGAACAATTGGTTCCAAGGTGAGGTCTCTGATTAGAATCATAGAATCCCGACAGGGCAGAAGGAGACCATTCAGCCCATCGAGCCTGCAATCCCCCCCGCCCCCCCCAGGCCCTGTCCTGTAACACCATGTATTTACCCTGGCAAATCCCCTTAACCTACACGTCCCGGGACACTAAGGGGCAATTTTGCACGGCCAATCCACCTAACTTGTACATCTTTGGAATGTGGGAGGAAACCCACGCAGACATGGGGAGAATGTACAGGCTCCACACAGACAGTGACCCGAGCCAGGAATTAGAACATAGAACATTACAGCGCAGAACAGGCCCTTCGGCCCACGATGTTGCGCCGACCAGTTACAAAACAATGACCCACTAACCTATACCAATCCCTTTTCATCCATAAACCTATCCACAGATCTCTTAAACGCCCCCAAACTAGGTGCATTTACAACTGCAGCTGGCAGGGCATTCCAGTCCCTCACCACCCTCTGGGTAAAGAACCTACCCCTGACATCTGTCCTATAACTACCCCCCCTTAATTTAAAGTCGTGCCCCCTCGTGCTAACTTTCTCCATCCTAGGAAAAAGGCTATCACTATCTACCCTGTCTAAACCTCTAATCATCTTATATGTTTCAATGAGATCCCCTCTTAGCCGCCTTCTTTCCAGCGAAAACAACCCCAAATCTCTCAGTCTCTCCTCATAGGATCTCCCCTCCATACCAGGCAACATCCTGGTAAACCTCCTCTGCACCCTCTCCAAAGCCTCCACATCCTTCCTGTAATGTGGGGACCAGAACTGCACACAAGACTCCAAGTGTGGCCGCACCAGAGTTGTGTACAGTTGCAACATGACGCTGCGACTCCTAAATTCAATTCCCCCTACCAATAAACGCCAAGACACCGTACGCCTTCTTAATAACCTTATCCACTTGATTCCCAACTTTCAGGGATCTATGTATGGACATGGGGAGAATGTACAGGCTCCACACAGACAGTGAGCCGAGCCGGGAATCGAACCCGGGTCCCTGGCGCTGTGAGGCAATGGTGCTAACCCACTGTGCCACTGTTCACACCGGACAGCCCAACTTGTGTCCAGGCAGGGTGGGGGAGGCGGGGTGGGGTGGGGGGGGGGGGGGGGGGCGGAGTTGGGAAATGGAGAAAAACATCACAATTTACCCCAAAATTCAGGTGACCCCAGTGGCAGCGTCCAGCCAAGATTTTGACCCCAACATTTAACCCTTACACCACCGGACACAGCTTAGTCTAGAACGTGGGGGGCACAATCTCGCAACGAGGGATCAGCCACTTTGGATGGAGATGAGGAGGAATTCCCTCACTCACAGGGATTGTGAATCTTTGGAATTGTTTTCCAGCCTTGGATAATCCGTCACGCCTGAGGTCAATTCCATCTCTCAGGGAATGTGGGAGTGGAGATATTGCAGGTCAGCCATGATCTTATTGACTGGTGGGGCAGGCTTGAGGGGCTGAATGGCCTCAACTGCTGCTATTTCTGAGGGTATCAACATCACTTGAAGCAGCCAACCTTGTTTAAATGTTTCCACGCGGTGGGGGGCAGGGGGTGGGAAGGTGGGGGGGTGGGGGGGGGGTCACTCTAGACAGTCACCCAATAATTGGAGACACAGGAGAACGGTCTTTACCCAGAGAGAGGTGTGAGTGTGGGGCTCGCTCCGAGTGAGTTCAGGTGAATAGTTTGGATAAATTTAAGGGGAATCTGGATAAACGCACGGGGAGAAAGGAACAGAATAAGCTGAGAGGTTGGGATGAAGAGGGGGAGCGAGGAGAATCATGGTTTTATTGATTCCTGGGACATGGGTGTCTCTGGGCTGGGTCAGCATTTATTCCCCATCCCTAGTTACCCTAGGAGGGCAGTTGAGAGTCACCCACATTGCTGTGACTCTGGAGTCACATGTAGGCCAGACTGGGGTAAGGACGGCAGATTTCCTTCCCAAAAGGAACCAGATGGGTTTTTCCGACAATGGGTCATCAGGAGATTCTTAATTCCAGATATTTTTTATAGAATTCAAATACCACCATCTGCCGTGGTGGGATTCGAACCCGGGTCCCCAGAACATCTGGGTTAATAGTCTATACCACTGGACCATCACCTCTCCATGTGGAGCAGAAATGCCAGTACAGATTAGTGGGGCCGAATGGCCTGTTTGTGTGATGCAGACTTGGTGTCGCTGAGTAATTAAACCCAGGTGGAATGGAAGGCTGGAATATTAACCGACAGGCAGCTCATGTAAAGAATTACTCACTGTCCTGTCTGGACAATCCACTCGAAATCAGAGTGAGGGGGCAGCGATCTGGAATATATGCTGCCCTCCTCCCCCGACCCAATCACCAGCCCGCAGAATCTGGGATCCTGCTCTGTAAAAGGATGCTGGCGAAACTACACAGGGAATTTTGAAAAGCAGCTCTCTGTCACATTTAGTTCCAGGTTACAACAAGGAGTTTGTCAAACATTGGCAGGAATGTTTAAAGCAAACATTCCCACTACCTGGCAGCTCTCGGTGTTACTTCTCGGGGAATAGTGTTAAACACGAGAAAAAATAACTGAGTGAATTTGCCAACTGTTAGTTTATTCTGGGGTGCGGTGGCACAGTGGGTTAGCACTGCTGCCTCGCAGCGCCAGGGAGCCGGGTTCGATTCCCGGCTCGGGTCACTGTCTGTGTGGAGTTTGCACATTCTCCCCGTGTCTGCGTGGGTTTCCTCCGGGTGCTCCGGTTTCCTCCCACACTCTGAAAGACACGCTCGTTTGATTTGATTTATTATTGTCACATGTATTAACACATAGTGAAAAGTATTGTTTCCTGCGCGCTATACGGACAAAGCATACCGTTCATAGAGAAGGAAAGGAGAGGGTGCAGAATGTAGTGTTACAGTCACAGCGAGGGTGTAGAGAAAGATCAACTTAATGCGAGGTAGGTCCATTCAAAAGTCTGACGGCAGCAGGGAAGAAGCTGTTCTTGAGTCGGTCGGTACGGGACCTCAGACTTTTGTATCTTTTTCCCGACGGAAGAAGGTGGAAGAGAGAATGTCCGGGGTGTGTGGGGTCCTTAATTATGCTGGCTGCTTTTCCCGAGTCAGCGGGAAGTGTAGACAGAGTCAATGGATGGGAGGCTGGTTTTAAGTGATGGATTGGGCTACATTCACGACCCAATGTAATTCCTTGCGATCTTGGGCACAGCAGGATCCCAGACCAAGCTGTGATACAATCGGAAAGAATGCTTTCTATGGTGCATCTGTAAAAGTTGGTGTGAGTCGTAGCGGGCGTGCCAAATTTCCTTAGTCTTCCGAGAAAGTAGAGGTGTTGGTGTGGTCGCTATTTTTAAGAAAAGTCAGGAGTTCTGCCCTTGTCCTGGTCCCTCAGTCAACATCACTCGAGACATTGAAACCCTCTTGACTGACCCTCTTTGGTGATCTTGCTGTGTGTACTTTTAGACCTGATTGGCTGTTTAGCATTTTGGGAGTTCCTGGGGGAGCGATGTTGCCCAGGAGGGGGTTTCCAATTTTTGGATGTTGTTGGAATTGGTGGAGCTTTTGGAGACTCCATAACACAAGAATTTTACCCCAACCCGATCACCAGCAGTAAAATCAGCAAGTTCAGTAACCTCTGCCTGTAGTGACTGGGTAAGAAATCTCACAACACCAGGTTAAAGTCCAACAGGTTTACCTGGTAGCAAACTCCACTAGGTTTCGCAGTGCTGCTCCTTCGTCAGGTAAGGGGGGAGTTCTGTTCACAAACAGAGCATATAAAGACACAAACTCAGCTTACAAAATAATAGTTGGAATGTGAATCTTCATAGGTAATCAAGTCTTAAAGGTGCAGACAATGTGAGTGGAGAGAGCATTAAGCACAGTTTAAAGAGATGTGTATTGTCTCCAGACAGTACAGTAAGTGAGGTTTTGCAAACCCAGGCAAGTCACGGGGGTTACAGATAGTGCGACATGAACCCAAGATCCCTGTTGAGACCGTCCTCATGTGTGCGGAACTTGGCTATCAGTCTCTGTTCAGCGACTCTGCGCTGTCGTGTGTCATGAAGGCCACCTTGGAGAATGCTTACCCGAAGGTCAGAGGCTGAATGCCCGTGACCACTGAAGTGTTCGCCAACAGGAAGGGAACAGTCTTGCCTGGTGACTGTCGAGCGATGTTCATTCATCCGTTGTCGTAGCGTCTGCATGGTCTCCCCAATGTACCATGCTTCGGGACATCCTTTCCTGCAACGTATCAGGTAGACAATGTTGGCCGAGTTGTAAGAGTGTTTACCATGTATCTGGTGGATGGAGTTCTCACGTGAGATGGTGTCATCTGTGTCAATGATCCGACATGTCTTGCAGAGGTTGCTGTGGCAGGCACAGCATAGTGACTCCCTCCCAGGAGCTCGGCTCTGGTGCTGTGTCTCAGCCGCCTTGCCCTGTCTCTGTCCTCACACACCCTCTGTAACCCGTCTGCAATCCCTCCCAGACAGCCCTTATCCCCCCAGGGTGACCCCGGTCTCTGCTCCCTCACTCTCCCCTCGAGCAGAGATCTCTCTCACTTTCCAACTCACAGAAAATGGGCAAAGTACCGAGATTCTCTTTACAGAATGTCACTTTTACAGTTCTTGTTATTTCAAACACATTGTCATTTGCCCGATGGTTTGTATCTGGAATGTTGAGCGTAGGTGTTTGGTCAAAGGTTTCTATTTCCTTCCAGAATTTGTGATTAATTGTCCAGGTTTCTGAGCTGAACAGGAAGGTGAACCAAACGGGAATTATAAAGAGTTTTCCCTTGTTACAGTCTTCAATTTTCCCGTTAAAACATTCTGACCCTCACACCATCCCCGCTCGCTATCACCTTCCTTCAGCCTCTCTTAATGTTTCTCCTCAATGGACATTGGTCTATCCCAGCGTCACACTGTCCTCTCCAAACCCTCACTCCGATGTCTCCCTTCCAATTCCCATTGGTTTTGGGAGTGATCTCACTATCGTTCACCCCACGCTCCCACTGCAGCGAGATCGGACAATCTGGCAGCCAACGGAATCACCATCCATTGCGGCGGGGTGGGAAAATCCGACCGGCATGAATGGCGAGAAGATTCCGGGCTTTATCCGAACTGGTGCCTCACAACACCAGGGACCCGGGTTCGGTTCCCGGTCTGCGTGACTGTCTGTGTGGAGTTTGCATGTTCTCCCCGTGTCTGCGTGGGTTTCCTCCGGGTGCTCCGGTTTCCTCCCACAGTCCGAAAGACGTGCTGGTTACAAAGAACAAAGAACAAAGAACAACACAGCACGGGAAACAGGCCCTTCGGCCCAACGAGCCCGCGCCGCCGTCCCATGGTCAGTGACCTATTCATGACTTAGGGTGCATTGACCGTGCTAAATTCTCCCAGTGTATCCGAACAGACGCTGGAGTGTGGGCGACGAGGGGATTTTCACAGTAACTTCATTGCAGTGTTAATGTAAGCCTACTCGTGACACCAAAAAATAAATTTTACCATTGCAGCATTCATATTCAATCCACATTTCAGGTTCCTAGATTTTACTTGAATGACGGTATCTTGTGGAGCTGTTTCTGATTCTGTGGCTCACACAGTCTGGTCAGAGTGCCGTGGGGCTGTTATCTTCGGATCTCCAGGTTTTGCCCCCAGAGGAAGATTGGATTCTTTATGTAAAACTCATTTCTCAATGAGCAGAGAGGTGACGGAGGGAGATGATGGAGAGGGAGGGAGTGCAGGGACTCTCTGTGAACCAGAGCTATTCAGAAAATTCAAGCCCCAACCCAACTTTCTGAATATCTGCCACGATAAACCTGACCTTATAAAGTAAACAGCCTCCTTTCCTGTCATTAGCACCGCTACACATGGAATTGTTTAATAGCAGAGAGTTTAACAGTGGAACTCTCACTGAGAACCAAACCACACAATTCCCAGAAAAGGTAAATACACAAACACTCCCCTATAATATTCCAGAAATTTAAGAGCACAGGAGGTAAACATTTTAATTTATGGTTTTGTTTTATGAAATGCTTTGGAATTGGGTGAAATTGGATGAATTGTTCTCCCTTGAATGCACCGAGCTCCATCTCCCTGAACAAATTGTACATTAGGAATCAGTGGGAGCTCAGCCGCTGATGTTGTGTCCTTGCCCCATCACCAGGAACTCCCAGAGCGAGAAATCGGTGATAGAGAAATCGGTGGAAATGGAGGGAGCTTTACAAATGCCATTCTCACCGTGAGTAACTAGTGCTGACCCTCTGACAGTGCGGCACTCCCTCAGCTTGATCTGATGTTCCGCTGAGGGACTCCCCTCCTCCTTGGCTTTTTCCTGTTCAGATATAGTTCTATGTATAACAGTTAATTGTTGAATATACTCTCTTGTGTCCTAATCTAAGCACTCCAGCGTGGGGCCCCCTGATCCCCTAATCTTTGGTACCGGCATTACTCTTCCTGTCATCATTTCATGTGGGCTTAAATGCGTAATTCTGTTTTCCTGACTCCTGTATTGCATTAGAGCCAATGGCAAAGCATCTATCCAGTTTTTCCCTGTTTCGCTGCAAATTTTGCTTATCTTAGCCTTAAGGGTCTTATTTGCTCTCTCCACCATCCCTTGGGACTGAATCCTGTCATTCCCAAGAATGTCATCATCTGCCCCACTGTCTGTGGTTTTGGAACTTTTAATACCGCTTCTATCTGCTGTAAAGCTATCCTCTTTTGCCCTGCTGATATTTCCCTTTTTCTGACACAGCTGCAGCTTTTTTCTGGATACTTTGTGTCCCCCTTCCGCTAGTCTTTCTAATAGTTTTAGACTATCCTTCCTGCATTGTTCTCTTGTTTCTGTGCATAATAATAAATCATCCACATATTGTATCAATGTTCCTTCCAACTGTATCCCCTCTAAATCTGCTCTCAACACCTGGTTGAATACATGCGGTGAATGCTTAAATCCTTGGGGCATCCTATTGTATGTGTATTGTTTCCCTTCAAACGTAAATGCAAAGAGATACTGGCTTGCTTGAGCTAACGGTATGCTAAAAAATGCTGAACACAGGTCTACTACAGTAAACCATCTACTTTCAGGTGGTATATTAGTCAACAGGGTGTAAGGGTTTGGAACCTCTACTGGCATACCTTCCACTACCTCGTTAACTGCCCTCAGGTCATGCACCAGTCTCCATTTTTCCCCATCCGCCTTGTTCACTGGTAGTAGTGGTGTATTGCACCTGCTCAGGGTTTCCTTTAATACCCCTGCTTCTATCAGTCCCCTGATTGTTCCTCTAATTCCTTTAATTGCTTCTGCCTTAATGGGATATTGTGGCCTATAAGGACCCTGTCATCCTGTCTTTAATCTGACCTCCACTGGATTAGCGTTTTTGACCCTTCCCACATCAGTGTCCTGTCTGGACCACAGCTCCTGTGGGAGGGAATTCAAATCTCTTTCTAAGCCTTCTCTCCACTCCTGTTCTCGCTCCTCAGTTTCTGCCTCTATTTTTACCTGTTTTGGTTTCCCGAGCATCTTAACATCCAAGATTATTTTTATCATTTGTCCATTAGTGGATATCCAAATATCTACATTGTCAGTCTGAACAAATTCTAATTCTCGTGCTCTCAGCACCATCGGTCCTAAGTCTTTTGATCTGTATCCTGGATTCACTTTTAATGTAACACGTGGCTCTGCCCCAGATACAGAGAACCATTTGTTAACCCATTCATCCCTAACGACCGTGAGGGCCGTTCCCTCTGATCCAATTAAAATACTTCCTGACTTTATTTCCTGTTCTTGTCCTCCCTCCTTTCCCCACTTCTCCCTAGTCTCGGGTTTCTGTTCTTCATCAAATATTATTGTACTGTACAATTCCGTTCTTGGCCACTTGGCTTGTGGAACCCAAGTATCTATAAACTTTCCCCAAACTTCCCATACCTGCTTTTTAATTTGCTCCTCTATATCTCCCAACCAATACACATTAACCCCTTTTCCTGGTATTCCAAGTGGATACATTCCCGTCAAATCAATTCCTTGTTCTGTGCATTCTAATTTCAGTCCTAGACCTAGGATTGCATCCCTTCCCAGCAAATTTAATGGCGTTTTATCACACACTAATACGGGTACATAGGTAGTTTTGTTTCCCTGGTGACAGGTACCAGCGTCGTCATCTGAGTTAACGTTACTTTCCCCGAGAACCCCACAGTTTTCACAAACTGGTTTGACAATGGTAGGTGATCTGCATACTTTGCCTGTATGCGCGTGCACGTAGCGCCGGTGTCTATCATCATGGGGACCTCAACCCCTACTACTCTAACACTCACTATGGGTTCTTGGTCAGCTGTATCCGTTATCTGTACGTACTGTCCTACCATTTTGGGGTTCTCTGGGCCTCCCTATAGAGAACCTGATGGTTCCCTGGTCCTTGGAACATTAGGGGGTCGCTCCATCCCCCCAACACTAGCTGCCTTTCCTCGTCTTCACTACTGTCCTCTGCCTCCGCCTCTTCCTCCGTTTTTGCCTTTTCTCGTTCCTTCTCTGGGGACTTCCATTCCCATTTCTCTCCATACTTCCATTCGTCCCCCCATTTCTGCATTCCCCAACATCTTTCCTCTACATCCCTTCCTTTCCTTTTACTCTCCTTTGTTCTAATTTCTCTCCCCTCTTCTTCAAATAGCGTTAATATTTCTGGCTCTTTTTCTCGCTTCTCCTTCCTTTTTCTCGACTTATCCTTAATTTTGTAGTTCTTCAACATTCCCTTCTGATCCTTACACCTTTCTATGTACCACGTGCCTTCTTCCGGCCACTGTGTGTTTGTCTTACTTGTTCTTTTAGCCCACTTTTTAGAAATATGTGCTATATCTCCTCTAAGGGCTGGGAACTTATCCCCTAGTATCTCCACTGGTGTTTTAGCCTTACTTGCCGTTATCTGTATTCTCGAATCACTGCTGTAATTTTTATTGCTTAATTCGTCAGAGTTTGGTATTATAGTTATTATCACCCGGTGTACTACCTTTCCGTGCTCAGTCCCCTGTTCACTTTCTCCTTGTGTTTCCCTTGCCAGTATCTGTAACTCTAACCGGGGTCTCGATATCCACTTCCCCGTGGCACCCTTCCCTGGCACTATCATTCTTTCCCTGGCTAAAGGGTAGTAGGAATTCACTTTCTCGTCTATCTGTATAAAAACCCTATACCGGTCAGATCCCTTTACTAGTTTTCCTAAGGTTTCTAATTTTATTTTGTTTATCCAATTCCTGTCTGCTATTCCTTCCCAGTTTACATATGGCCACTCATTTTTCACCTCATCCAAATTAACTATATGCGTAAATCCTCTCAATCTAGTGTCTTTTTCATTTTTATACCGCTCCCTAACTCCTCCTCCAACTTCCTTTGCGAATCTTCCTTTTAAAATAGTTGTGCTCGCTCCGCTACTCAGGGACTGTGTCAGTGCAGTCTCTCCAAGTTGTTTGTGGTTATTTTGAATATGTCCCGAATCCTTCATTGATCATCACTCCCACCTTACTATCTCATGCTACTCTACTCAGATCGATCTTTTACTGTCTCTTATTACCCTTTAACTACCTCCCTCTCTTCTGCCGATATGTGCTTCCGTGGTTCTAACTACTGTATTAGGTAGGAGAATAATCTCTCTCTTAGACCTCTCCCCCTCTCGGTTGACGTCCTTTACCCGAGGTCCTGGGTAGGTTTGGACTGGCTAGCCTTCCTACACTTACTCTCCTTGGGCAAGTCGTAACCTGGAATCCCGCTCCAAACCGTTCGACTAACGTAGTTGCATCGATTAGCGTTCGGTTCTTTTTGCGTCTCGCTTTTTACCCATTCACAGACAATACAGTATTCGCAGCGCGCTTTGCATGCAAAACTCTACCCTTCAGATCAGACTCAGTCTCTCAAAGTGTTTTGCTCAATTTAATTTTACCTATGCAGGATGTCTTTTGGGTTGGGGAGATCCAGGACCAGCAGAGAGCCGGATGCGCCGGGCCTCGAGATCCCTTTTCCGACAACAAGGATTTACATGCAATATAAGTCTGCTAACCTTGCTGTCAGAATGCCGGATTTGGGATGTCCAGCCCCGGTCGGACCACCGTCTCCGCCACTCCTTCCAGATGCTATTTTCTGGGTGATCTCGCACCAACCCTGCTCGCAGCGCCAGTTTTGTCGTGGTTCCCCAAGACGACAACTTATTTAACCCGATTGAAACAGAGAGTCTGAGTTGTAATCCTCCAAGCAGTAGACTTTATTTTCCAGCACAAGAGAATAAAGCCGGAATGTCCGGAACATTCCAAAGAACCATCTGCTTTACAGTCTTTTTATACACATCACAACATAATCACATTAAGTGGAGTGACTGAACAACAATCATTGTATAGCTAACTACATTAAGTAACATACATTGACCTGACTGATCATGCTGGTCTGACTATACTAATTCTATTATATACTAATTGTATCAGGTAGCCTACATTGAGTTGGTTAATCATGCTGCTCTCAGCACATCTCACATTTTGAACCTCCTTTAGCATACGCATCTTAATTACAACGTTCAATACAAGTTCTCATACATGAGTACAAATTCTCTTACACACTCCCTTAGCACTGACCCTCTGACAGTGCGGCACTCCCTCAGCACTGACCCTCTGACAGTGCGGCACTCCCTCAGCACTGACCCTCTGACAGTGCGGCACTCCCTCAGTACTGACCCTCTGACAGTGCGGCACTCCCTCAGTACTGACCCTCTGACAGTGCGGCACTCCCTCAGTACTGACCCTCTGACAGTGCGGCACTCCCTCAGTACTGACCCTCTGACAGTGCGGCACTCCCTCAGCACTGACCCTCTGACAGTGCGGCACTCCCTCAGTACTGACCCTCTGACAGTGCGGCACTCCCTCAGCACTGACCCTCTGACAGTGCGGCACTCCCTCAGCACTGACCCTCTGACAGTGCGGCACTCCCTCAGTACTGACCCTCTGACAGTGCGGCACTCCCTCAGTACTGACCCTCTGACAGTGCGGCGTTCCCTCAGTACTGACCCTCTGACAGTGCGGCACTCCCTCAGCACTGACCTTCTGACAGTGCGGCACTCCCTCAGCACTGACCCTCTGACAGTGCGGCACTCCCTCAGCACTGACCCTCTGACAGTGCGGCACTCCCTCAGTACTGACCCTCTGACAGTGTGGCACTCCCTCAGCACTGACCCTCTGACAGTGCGGCACTCCCTCAGTACTGACCCTCTGACAGTGCGGCACTCCCTCAGCACTGACCCTCTGACAGTGCGGCACTCCCTCAGTACTGACCCTCTGACAGTGCGGCACTCCCTCAGCACTGACCATCTGACAGTGCGGCACTCCCTCAGCGCTGACCCTCTGACAGTGCGGCACTCCCTCAGCACTGACCCTCTGACAGTGCGGCACTCCCTCAGTACTGACCCTTTGACTGTGCGGCACTCCCTCGGCACTGACCCTCTGACAGTGCGGCACTCCCTCAGTACTGACCCTCTGACAGTGCGGCACTCCCTCAGTACTGACTCTCTGACAGTGCGGCACTCCCTCAGCACTGACCCTCTGACAGTGCAGCACTCCCTCAGCACTGACCCTTTGAAGGTGCGGCACTCCCTCAGTACTGACCCTCTGACAGTGCGGCAGTCCCTCAGCACTGACCCTCTGACAGTGCGGCACTCCCTCGGTACTGACCCTCTGACAGTGCGGCACTCCCTCAGCACTGACCCTCTGACAGTGCGGCACTCCCTCAGCACTGACCCTCTGACAGTGCGGCACTCCCTCAGTACTGACTCTCTGACAGTGCGGCGCTCCCTCAGTACTGACCCTTTGACAGTGCGGCACTCCCTCAGTATTGACCCTTTGATAGTGCATCACTCCCTCAGCACTGACCTTCTGACAGTGCGGCACTCCCTCAGTACTGACCCTCTGACAGTGCGGCACTCCCTCAGCACTGACCCTCTGACAGTGCGGCACTCCCTCAGTACTGACCCTCTGACAGCGCGGTACTCCCTCAGTACTGACCCTCTGACAGTGTGGCACTCCCTCAGCACTGACCCTCTGACAGTGCGGCACTCCCTCAACACTGACCCTCTGACAGTGCGGCACTCCTTCAGTGCTGACCCTCTGACAGTGCGGCATTCCTTCAGCACTTACCCTCTGACAGTGCGGCACTCCCTCAGCACTGACCCTCTGACAGTGCGGCACTCCCTCAACACTGACCCTCTGACAGTGCGGCACTCCCTCAGTACTGACCCTCTGACAGTGCGGCACTCCCTCAGCACTGGCCCTTTGACAGTGCGGCACTCCCTCAGCACTGACCCTCTGACAGTGCGGCACTCCCTCAGCACTGACCCTCTGACAGTGCGGCACTCCCTCGGCACTGACCCTTTGACAGTGCGGCACTCCCTCAGCACTGACCCTCTGACAGTGCGGCACACCCTCAGCACTGACCCTCTGACAGTGCGGCACTCCCTCAGCACTGACCCTTTGACAGTGCGGCACTCCCTCAGCACTGACCCTCTGACAGTGAGGCACTCCCTCAGCACTGACCCTCTGACAGTGCGGCACTCCCTCAGCACTGACCCTTTGACAGTGCGGCACTCCCTCAGCACTGACCCTCTGACAGTGCGGCACTCCCTCAGCACTGACCCTCTGACAGTGCGGCACTCCCTCAGCACTGACCCTCTGACACTGCGGCACTCCCTCAGTACTGACCCTCTAACAGTGTGGCACTCCCTCAGTACTGACCCTCTGACAGTGCGGCACTCCCTCAGCACTGACCCTCTGACAGTGCGGCACTCCCTCAGCACTGACCCTCTGACAGTGCGGCACTCCCTCAGCACTGACCCTCGGACAGTGCGGCACTCCCTCAGCACTGACCCTCTGACAGTGCGGCACTCCCTCAGCACTGACCCTCTGACAGTGCGGCACTCCCTCAGCACTGACCCTCTGACAGTGCGGCACTCCCTCAGCACTGACCCTCTGACAGTGCGGCACTCCCTCAGCACTGACCCTCTGACAGTGCGACACTCCCTCAGCACTGACTCTCTGACAGTGCGGCACTCCCTCAGCACTGACCCTCTGACAGTGCGGCACTCCCTCAGCACTGACCCTCTGACAGTGCGGCACTCCCTCAGCACTGACCCTCTGACAGTGCGGCACTCCCTCAGCACTGACCCTCTGACAGTGCGGCACTCCCTCAGCACTGACCCTCTGACAGTGCGGCACTCCCTCAGCACTGACCCTCTGACAGTGCGGCACTCCCTCAGCACTGACCCTCTGACAGTGCGGCACTCCGTCATCACTGACCCTCTGACAGTGCGACACTCCCTCAGCACTGACTCTCTGACAGTGCGGCACTCCCTCAGCACTGACCCTCTGACAGTGCGGCACTCCCTCAGCACTGACCCTCTGACAGTGCGGCACTCCCTCAGCACTGACCCTCTGACAGTGCGGCACTCCCTCAGCACTGACCCTCTGACAGTGCGGCACTCCCTCAGCACTGACCCTCTGACAGTGCGGCACTCCCTCAGCACTGACCCTTTGACAGTGCGGCACTCCCTCAGCACTGACCCTCTGACAGTGCGGCACTCCCTCAGCACTGACTCTCTGACAGTGCGGCACTCCCTCAGCACTGACCCTCTGACACTGCGGCACTCCCTCAGTACTGACCCTCTAACAGTGTGGCACTCCCTCAGTACTGACCCTCTGACAGTGCGGCACTCCCTCAGCACTGACCCTCTGACAGTGCGGCACTCCCTCAGCACTGACCCTCTGACAGTGCGGCACTCCCTCAGCACTGACCCTCTGACAGTGCGGCACTCCCTCAGCACTGACCCTCTGACAGTGCGGCACTCCCTCAGCACTGACCCTCTGACAGTGCGGCACTCCCTCAGCACTGACCCTCTGACAGTGCGGCACTCCCTCAGCACTGACCCTCTGACAGTGCGGCACTCCGTCAGCACTGACCCTCTGACAGTGCGACACTCCCTCAGCACTGACTCTCTGACAGTGCGGCACTCCCTCAGCACTGACCCTCTGACAGTGCGGCACTCCCTCAGCACTGACCCTCTGACAGTGCGGCGCTCCCTCAGCACTGACCCTCTGACAGTGCGGCACTCCCTCAGCACTGACCCTCTGACAGTGCGGCACTCCCTCAGCACTGACCCTCTGACAGTGCGGCACTCCCTCAGCACTGACCCTCTGACAGTGCGGCACTCCCTCAGCACTGACCCTCTGACAGTGCGGCACTCCCTCAGCACTGACCCTCTGACAGTGCGGCACTCCCTCAGCACTGACCCTCTGACAGTGCGGCACTCCCTCAGCACTGACCCTCTGACAGTGCGGCACTCCCTCAGCACTGACCCTCTGACAGTGCGGCACTCCCTCAGCACTGACCCTCTGACAGTGCGGCACTCCGTCATCACTGACCCTCTGACAGTGCGACACTCCCTCAGCACTGACCCTCTGACTGTGTGGCACTCCCTCAGCACTGACCCTCTGACAGTGCGGCACTCCGTCATCACTGACCCTCTGACAGTGCGACACTCCCTCAGCACTGACCCTCTGACAGTGCGACACTCCCTCAGCACTGACCCTCTGACAGTGCGGCACTCCCTTAGCACTGACCCTCTGACAGTGCGGCACTCCCTCAGCACTGACCCTCTGACAGTGCGGCACTCCCTCAGCACTGACCCTCTGACAGTGCGGCACTCCCTCAGCACTTGCTTTGTGTTATACTTCATTGACATTTATGTACCTGAATCAAGCTCTCTGTGAACCACATTCCTGAATTGCTGTGCTCTCCATGAAAAGGAGGAACCCTCTAAATAATTCTCTCAAACCAGAGAAACTGGATCTACTGACATTCCCACTGACCCTGCCCCAAACTACCCGCACCTTGCTCAGTGCGGACTGAGACTGGGAGTCCTACTCCCCGAGACCTCAGCGCTCTGCTGGATAATATTCCCAGCACCAACCTTTCTGGGGATCAAGGTTAAACCAGCACTTTGATTTGAGGAATGAAATATTCCCAGTTCTCTGGATTGTCAACCTGAGCTCTCAGTGTTCAATCACAAGCTCACAGTCAATGTCTCACTCAGGTTAATGTGGAAGGAAATCTCGGATATCTCAGCCGGCTGTTTATATTGACTTGTGGAGTGAACAGTTGAGTGGTTTTTGTGGGGAAAGTGTTTGACTAGCTTGGCACGTGTTCCCTGCAGCTTTGTGAGTTTACTGACCCGAGCTTAAAATTACTTGGCAAAAGTGTGCGTCTGTTTATCGCTAATCAGAGATTCTGGTTACTTGGTTTCTCAGCAAGCTTTTGCCACATTCACCATCATTGCGAGGCACAGGATTCCGAATGAACCCGGCCTCGGAATGGGGGGCAGTGTGAGCACCAACAATTTCACCCTCTGGGGGGGCTCCCAGCCCACCCCCAATCTCCACCTTTCTGGGCCCAGAGACGTGAGTCTCTCTGTGTAAATTGGGTTGATTATCCTCTGGAGTTTAGCAGAATGCGAGGCAATCGCACCGAAACCAATCGGTTCTGCACAGGGTTTGACCAGCTGTTTCCGCTGGTCGGGGATTCCTCAACACGGGAATGCCCCTAGACTGGAAAATCCCACCCGAGGTCAGCGGACCTCTGCCTGGTCCGTGTCCCCCACGGCTCCCATTCCCGTGGCAGACAGAACGGAAAGGTTTCGCCCACAGTCTCAGAATCCAGGGCAGATCCTTTCGGACTGAGAGGGGGAGAAGTTTCTTCACTCAGAGGGTTGAGAATCTTTGGAATTCTCTCTCCCAGAGGACTGGCTGCTCCATCGTTGAATCTAGTTAAGGTGATGGGATAGACAAATCTCTGACCATTCAGGGAATTGAGAGAATGGGAAGTGAGCAGGAAAGTGGGATTGAGGTCCAGGATCAATGGTAATTGTGTTGAATGGTGGAACAGGCTTGATGGGATGAATGGCCTATTCCTGCACCTATCGTTTATGTGTTTAGGCTTTTTTTAAAATTCATTTGCAAGATATGGTCATCACTAACCAGCCCAGCACTTACTGCCTAATCCTAATTACCCTTGAGAAGATGCCTTCCTAAATTGCTGTAGGTGCACCCACAGTGCTGTTAGGGAGGATTCTGACCCAGTGACAGTGAGGTAACGGCCAATAGATTTCCAAATTAGGATGGTGAGTGGCTTGGAGGGGAACCTCTAGGTGGGGGTGTTCCCCATGTATCTGCTGCCCTTGTCCTTCTCGATGGAAGTGGCGGTGGGTTTGGAAGATGCTGCCTAAGGATCTTTGGTGAGTTGCCGCAGTGTATCTTGTAGATGGTACACACGGCTGAGTGTCGGTGGTGGAAGGAGGGGGTGTTGGTGGATGGGGGGTCAATTACGTGGGGCTGCTTTGTCCTGGATGGTGTCGAGCTTCTCCCCATCCGGGCAATGGGCAACATGACAGCTCAGAGACTATCTCTGTTGCTGTGCGGACACATGGATTTGGGCCTGTGTCCATGGGAGTTTGCGCGTTCTCCCCGTGGTTGCGTGGGTTTCCTCCGGGTGCTCCGGTTTCCTCCCACATCCCAAAAATGTGCTTTTAGGCTGATTGATTGGGTAACAAATTGTCCCTATATTGGACCTCCCTGATCCTCACACATTAGGCATAGACTAAAATCATGAATAGGTCACTGACCATGGGACGGCGGCGCGGGCTCGTTGGGCCGAAGGGCCTGTTTCCCGTGCTGTGTTGATCTTTGTTCTTTGTACTCCTGACAGGCTCTGGGGAGTCAGGAGGTGAGTTACCCACTGCGGGATTCCCAGTCTCTAATCTGCTCTGGTGACCACAGTGTTTCTATGGCTGGGTCCAGATCAGTTTCTGGTTCCCCTCCAGGATGTTGACAGTGGGAGATTCAGTGATGGCAATACCACTGGGGAGATACCTGATCCCCATCCACAGCAAGATCCAATCTGATATCCCTCCAAACCTTTGAAACTTCTCCAGAAGCTGCTGATCCAGATTGCTGAAACATATTTAATCATTTTGTAAACTTAACTGCAAAGTTTGATCTCTTCCCCAACAAACACGCCATTTAATCCCAATCCCCCTTTATCCCATTCCTGCTCCACAGCTTCTGATCCAGACTCGGAGTCGAATTTGCAGGTATCCAGAACCTTCAGTGGCCCTAAGACAGAGAGTGGCCATTGTAAGGGTTATGTTGTTAGTTGTCCTCCTGTCTCCTGACATTAGGACATGTGGGAGACAGTGGGACATGACAGGGTTAAACACAAACTGCTTACAAACTTCGCCACGGATAGTCCCAGATATCAGATACACCCTCCATCCGGACAGCATCAGGACAGGATCCAGGACAGGATCCCGGGCAGGATCCAGGACAGAATCCAGAACAGAATCCAGAGCATGATCCAGAACAGGATCCAGGACAGGATCCAGAACAGGATCCTGGGCAGGATCCAGGACAGAATCCAGTACAGGATCCTGAACAGGATCCAGGACAGGATAGGATCCAGAACAGGATCCCGGGCAGGATCCAGGGCAGGATCCAGGATAGGATCCAGAACAGGATCCAGGATAGGATCTAGAACCAGATCCAGGACAGAATCCAGAGCATGATCCAGAACAGGATCCAAAACAGGATCCAGGATAGGATCCAGAACAGGATCCAGTTCAGGATCCCAGGCAGGATCCAGAACAGGATCCAGAACAGGATCCAGGATAGGATCTAGAACCAGATCCAGAACAGGATCTAGGATCTGAGTCAGATGTGAGCGTTAATGCTGATTTCACTAACCCTCCTCATTGGATACAATTCTTCAGCAAAAAGGAAGATCGAGAAGGAATGTTTGAAATTAAAACTCTTGTCCGCAGAGAGGATGCTGTTGATTTGATTTGATTTATTTTTGTCACATGTATTAACATACAGGGAAAAGTATTGTCTCTTGCACGCTGTACAGACAAAGCATACCATTCATAGAGAAGGAAAGGAGAGAGTGCAGAATGTAGTGTTACAGTCACAGCGAGGGTGTAGAGAAAGATCAACTTAATGTGAGGTGGGTCCATTCAAAAGTCCATTCAAAAGCAGCAGGGAAGAAGCTGTTCTTGAGTCGGTCGGTACGGGACCTCAGACTTTTGTATCTTTTTCCTGACGGAAGAAGGTGGAAGAGAGAATGTCCGGGGTGTGGGGGGTCCTTAATTATGCTGGCTGCTTTTCCCCGAGGCAGCAGGAAGTGTAGACAGAGTCAATGGATGGGAGGCTGGTTTGCGTGTTGGATTGGGCTACATTCATGACCTTTTGTAGTTCCTTGCGGTCTTGGGCAGAGCAGGAGCCCAGACCAAGCTGTGATACAACCAGAAAGAATGCTTTCTGTGTAAAGTTAGATGCAGAATCATTAAATGATGCAGCACAGGGAGAGACCACTCGACCTTCTGTGTCAGTGCTGGTTCTTTGAAGGAGATACCATTGATTCCACTCCTTGCCGTTTCTCCAACACCCTGTGCTGACCTACCATTCCATCATTCCCTCCTTTCGGAGAGTTCGTATTGAATCTGCTTCCACTATCCTTTTAGACAGTGCCTTCCAGATCACAACAAGTTGACTCAATCCTGGTATCACTTTGAGCAGTTTGCTGAGTGAAGTGTTTAATGGGATATTGTTCCTCACACCAGTCTGTTGATACAGAGGCTGGTTTCCACACAGGATCAATGTCTTTTTGTTAATCTTTCCAACAGATTTTCCAACATTGTTAACCTTAACCACAACCCACAGAAATCGAAACCAGCACAGCCCTGAAGAGGTTAACATCAACCCTGGAACGAGAGGGGACTGAGATCCTCTTGTTAAACTGCTTGTCCTGCAGGTATCCAGTGTTTGAATGAGTTAGTTGTCTCCTGAATGAGGTTGAACGAATGTTGCTGACTAGAATCTTTGCGAAGTGAACCACATCAGCTCTGGGAGCGAGCCAGTTGCGGTGGCTGAGTTGGTTTGACTGAGTTGTGTATTTTAGGATGTGAGTGGGAGTGAGTGGCTTTGGGTGAGGCTTAAGATGACAGTTCTGATTTAACCTTGGAGAACACAAATACTAAATCAACAGTCTTCATCCACCTACACAGCCCAGTAATAAAGTCCTCCGTGTTTAGAGAGGAATTCTACCAGACCCATAAGCTAACATTGTCATTAACCATCGAGAAACATCCATTACAATCTCATTACAATCCTGTTATAATCCAATTACTATCCAATTACAATTCTGTTACAATCCCATTATATCCCATTACATTCTTTATACATTACTGTTAGATCCCCGTTACATTCCTGTTACATTCCTGTTACATTCCAATTAAATTCCCCTTGCATTCCCAATAATTTGTTATTTCATTCCCATTACATTCCTGTTAATTCCATCCTTCCAGATGCCTCAGTATTAAATGTTCCACACCAGGAGTAGATATTCAGAGCAGGAAATATCCCAGCAAAGAGCTTTATTTAGTTACTCTTGATTTTCAATCCAGATTGTTTTTAAGAATTTTACATGAAGCTGTGGAGAAGGAATAATTTCTATTTTGGGAAGGCACCGCCCACCCCATCAAACACTCCCAGGACAGGTACAGCACGAGGTTAGATACAGAGTAAAGCTCCCTCTACACAGTCCCCCTTCAAACACTCCCAAGACAGGTACAGCACGAGGTTAGATACAGAGTAAAGCTCCCTCTACACTGTCCCCCATCAAACACTCCCAGGACAGGTACAGCACGGGGTTAGATACAGAGTAAAGCTCCCTCTACACTGTCCCCCCATCAAACACTCCCAGGACAGGTACAGCACGGGGTTAGATACAGAGTAAAGCTCCCTCTACACTGTCCCCCCATCAAACACTCCCAGGACAGGTGCAGCACGGGGTTAGATACAGAGTAAAGCTCCCTCTACACTGTCCCCCCATCAAACACTCCCAGGACAGGTACAGCACGGGGTTAGATACAGAGTAAAGCTCCCTCTACACTGTCCCCCCATCAAACACTCCCAGGACAGGTACAGCACAGGGTTAGATACAGAGTAAAGCTCCCTCTACACTGTCCCCCCATCAAACACTCCCAGGACAGGTACAGCACGGGGTTAGATACAGAGTAAAGCTCCCTCTACACTGTCCCCATCAAACATTCCCAGGACAGGTACAGCATGGGGTTAGATACAGAGTAAAGCTCCCTCTACACTGTCCCCCCATCAAACACTCCCAGGACAGGTACAGCACGGGGTTAGATACAGAGTAAAGCTCCCTCTACACTGTCCCCCCATCAAACACTCCCAGGACAGGTACAGCACGGGATTAGATACAGAGTAAAGCTCCCTCTACACTGTCCCCATCAAACATCCCAGGACAGGTACAGCATGGGGTTAGATACAGAGTAAAGCTCCCTCTACACTGTCCCCCCATCAAACACTCCCAGGACAGGTACAGCACGGGGTTAGATACAGAGTAAAGCTCCCTCTACACTGTCCCCATCAAACACTCCCAGGACAGGTACAGCACGGGGTTAGATACAGAGTAAAGCTCCCTCTACACTGTCCCCATCAAACACTCCCAGGACAGGTACAGCACGGGGTTAGATACAGAGTAAAGCTCCCTCTACACTGTCCCCATCAAACACTCCCAGGACAAGTACAGCACGGGGTTAGAAATGATATGAAGTGTAATAGTATCATTATTCTATGCCACACTATTGCTGAAGTATACCTGGTTGTGTAGAATGTTACTGGTGTATAAATCTGACCATCTTACATAGAAAAGTGATTGTAGTTGGCAGGTGATCTGAGCTACTCTTCCTGTCCCACCAAATGATCCCATTGATGCCTTTTTGCGGAGGTTATACTGTCCTTACAGTCTCCATATTCACGGCACTGAGCCAACACAACAGAAATAGGAGACTTGGATTTCTCAGACTCTCTTCACAACTCAGTTCCCTCTGAAATACTTGTGTGTGTTTGTGTAAATATTCTGTGTGTGGTCTGGATGATGTTTCTCTTTGTTGGTGCTGCCCAGACAGTGATCTCTGGATGGCCACACTCGCTCGGGTGTCTCCTCCAGGGTCTCAGGTCTTTGCTGACATTGACTGAAATCAATCCACCTTGTTGTCTCTTGATAAGGTACAAAATTTTCAGCTTCTGTTGGGAATCAGAGTTGGGTAAGCTCCACTTCAGCGTAAAACACTTTTAATTGACCTGTGACTCTGAGATTTACAGAAATTTGGACTTCCCCGTGGTTTTGTCTTCTGGGTTCAATGAATCCTAGAATCCCTACAGGGCAGAAGGAGGCCATTTGGCCCATCGAGTCTGCACTGACAACAATTCTACCCAGGTCCCAGCCCAATAACCTCACATACTTAACCCACTAACCCGTCTAACCTACGCATCTCGGGAAACTAAGGGGCAATTTAGCGCAGCCAATGCATCCTAACCTACACATTTTTCAGAAGGTGGGGGGAAACCGGAGCACCCGGAGGAAACCCAGACAGACACGGGGAGAATGTAGAAGCTCCACCCAAGGCCAGAATTGAAGCCGGGTCCTTGGCGCTGTGAGGCAGCAGTGCTAACCATCGTACCACCCTATCTCCACCAGACATTCCCAGGACGGGTACAGCACAGAGTGCTGGGTGACGGTGCCAGGTTAATAAAGGAATTGATTGAGTGACATCACTGGAGTAACCGAGAGGGAACAGACGGCTGCTCGATCACTGGGGGCATCGCAGCATCTTATTGGATAAATTATCCAGAGGTCTGGACCAATGATTTATTTCTTTATTATTTCATTGGATGTAAGTATCGCTGGTTTTCCCTTCCCTAATTACCTTCAACCGAATGTTTTGTTCGGTCCTTTCAGAGAGCGTTTAAGAATCAACCACATTGCTGTGGCTCTGGAGCCACATGTAGGCCAGACCGGGTAAGGACGGCAGATTTCCTTCCCTAAAGGGACATTAGTGACCCAGATGGGGTTTTTCTGACAATCGACAATATATTCTTCCTGGCGATATCACAGCTTGGTACAAACTCTGCTCTGTCCAAGAACACAAGATACTACAAAGAGTGGTGAATGAAGCCCAGTCCATCACTCAAACCAGCCCCCCATCCATCCCAGAACAACAGCCGGGATGATCAAGGACCCCACAACCCCGGACATTCCCTCTTCCACCTTCTTCAATCAGGAAAAAGATACAAAAGTCTGAGGTCCCGTACCGACCGACTCAAGAACAGCTTCTTCCCTGCTGCCGTCGGACTTTTGAATGGACTTAAATTGCGATAGGATAGAGGTGGAGAGACTCTTCCCGCTCAAAAAAGACAGTAGGACTAGGGGGCACAGCCTCAAGATAAAGGGGAGGCGGTTTAGAACAGAGTTGAGGAGGAACTTCTTCACTCAAAGGGTGGTGAATCTCTGGAATTCTCTGCCCGTTGAAGTGGTGGAGGCTGCCTCGCTAAATATTTTTAAGAAGCGGGTTGATGGGTTTTTGATAAGAGAAGGGATTAAGGGTTATGGGGAGAGGGCGGGAAGGTGGAACTGAGCCACGACAGATCAGCCATGATCTTATTGAATGGCGGGGCAGGCTCGAAGGGCCAGATGGCCTACTCCTGCTCCTATTTCTTATGTTCTTATGTTCTCGACACTCTAGCTGTGACTGTAACCCTACATTCTGCACTCCTTTCCTTCTCTACGAACGGTATGCTTTTTCTGTGTAACACGCAAGAAACAATACTTTTCACTGTATGATAATACATGTGACAATAATAAATCAAATCAATAGTTTTATGGTCATCAGTAGGTTTTAAATTTAATATTGAATTTGAAGTGTATTGTCTGCTGTGGTCAGATTCAAACCCTGGTTCCCAGACACTTCCTCCAAAATAAGCCAGTCCATGAGTAAGCCATTCCCCCCACAGCCCCACAACCCACAATCCTGACCCACACTCCAGCTGAATTCCTTTCTCTCTCTATCTTTCCCTCTCTCCGTTTTACTCAGCACATCCTCCCTCTGGGGACTATTTCTTCTAAAAGTTTAAAAGTTTTTAAAGTTTATTTATTTGCATCTCAAATAGGCTTATATTAACATTGCAGTGAAGTCACTGAGAAAATCCAGTCACAGTGTAGCACAGTGGTTAGTGCTGCTGCCTCCTTGTGCCAGGGACCCGGCCCGGGTCACAGTCTGTGTGGAGTTTGCATGTTCTCCCCGTGTCTGCGTGGGTTTCCTCCGGGTGCTCCAGTTTTCTCCCACGGTGTGAAAGACGTGCGGGTTAGGATGCATTGACCCAAACAGATGCTGGACTGTGGCAATTCGGGGATTTTCACAGTAACCTCATTACTTGAGAAAGGATATACCGGCACTGGAGGGGGTGCAGAGGAGATTCACTAGGTTGATTCTGGAGATGAGAGGATTGGCTCATGAGGAGAGACTGAGTAGACTGGGGCTAAACTCACTGGAATTCAGAAGAATGAGGGGAGATCTTTTAGAAACATATAAGATTATGAAGGGAATAGATAAGATAGAAGCAGGGAAGTTGTTTCCACTGGCGGGTGAAACTAGAACTAGGGGGAATGTCCTCAAAATAACAAGGATCAGATTTAGGACTGAGTTGAGGAAGAACTTCTTCACACAAAGGGTTGTGAATCTGTGGAATTCCCTGCCCAGTGAAACAGTTGAGGCTCCCTCATTGAATGTTTTTAAGGCAAGAATAGATAAATTTTTGAACAGTAAAGGAATTAATGGTTATGGTGAGCAGATGGGTAAGTGGAGCTGAGCGAAAAGATCAGCCACGATCTTATTGAATGGCGGGGCAGGCTTGAGGGGCCGAATGGCCGACTCCTGCTCCTATTTCTTATGTTCTTACGTTACTAATAAATAAACTTTACTTTTAAAGATCCCCTAGTTGCCACACTCCGGCGCCTGTTCGGGAACACTGAGGGAGAATTTAGCACGGCCAATGCACCCTAACCAGCATGTCTTTGGACTGTGGGAGGAAACCGGAGCACCCGGAGGAAACCCACACAGACACTGGGAGAACGTGCAGACTCCCCGCAGACAGTGACCCAAGCTGGGAATCGAACCTGGGTCCCTGGCAGCAGCGCTAACCCACCGTGCCACCCCCATAGGAGCAATAAGGGGAGTTGATCCTTTAGCCACCACATGGACACTGTGGGCCCAATGTTAACCCGGTGTAAGGGAATGGATGTTGTGTGGGTTAACATTGTGTGACTGGGGGATTTCCCTCTGTGAAACACTAAAGATGCTGAGGTGATAGAGGTCACGGATTTGGAAGATGCCGTCTCAGAGTCTTGGTGAGCCGCTAGCTTTCTTATCATCTTCTATCATCTTAGCCTCAGGGATGTAGAGTCTTTTTAATAATGAAATTTTTATCCACAGGCATTTAAGTCCAGCAAGGGGCATGCGTGCGGCAGGTTGTGGTGGGCTGCTCTTGGATGTTGCTTCGGGAGTTGCCTACTGCTTCATGTCGTTGGTGTGCGTAAACTGGACCATCTCGAGGGCATCATGACAGCTCAGAGGCTATCTCTGTTGCTATGCGGACACATGGATTTGGGCCTGTGTCCGTGGGAGTTTGCGCGTTCTCCCCATGGTTGCGTGGGTTTCCTCCGGGTGCTCCGGTTTCCTCCCACATCCCAAAAATGTGCTTTTAGGCTGATTGATTGGGTAACAAATTGTCCCTATATTGGACCTCCCTGATCCTCACACATTAGGCATAGACTAAAATCATGAATAGGTCACTGACCATGGGACGGCAGCGTGGGCTCGTTGGGCCGAAGGGCCTGTTTCCCGTGCTGTGTTGTTCTTTGTTCTATCATTTTCAATGTAATTCCAGCGCAATGTTGTTTCTCAATGGGTGATAGCAGTTTTGTTACTAACATTGCTGACTCTATCCTGAGCCTTGGCACAGGGTCCCTCTTTCCCAGAGCTGGTGAAATCATTATTTCCTTCAATTCCAGGTGCTTCCAATCCCCAATGATTACTTCCATGTGAAAGTGAAAATGAGGTTATGGAGTCACAGAGGTTCACAGCTCGGATACAGGCCCTTCGGCCCAACTTGTCCATGCTGTCCTTTTTTAACCTCAAAGCTAGTCCCAATTGCCCACATTTGGCCCATATCCCTCTATACCCATCGTACCCACGTAACCGTCTCAATGCTTTTGAAAAGTCAAAATTGTACCCAACTCTACTACTACCTCTGGCAGCTTGTTCCAGACACTCACCACCCTCTGTGGGAAAAATTGCCCCTCTGGACCCTTTTGTATCTCTCCCCTCTCACCTTAAACCTCTGCCCTCGAGTTTTACACTCCCCTACCTTTGGGGGAAAAGATATTGTCTATCTCACTGATCTGTGCCCCTCATTATTTTATAGACCTCTATAAGATCACTCCTCAGCCTCCTACGCTCCAGAGGAAAAAGTCCCAGTCTATCCCAGCCTCTCCTTATAACTCAGACTGGAGTAATTTGTTCCTGCGGTGTCATTCCACAGAAACAAACCTTATTTTAGCCAAATAGCCATTCTCCATTGGTGAAGCGAAACAATCTTTAATGAAGAGGATTCTTCCCAGAACCTGGACAAGCTTTCCTGGTATTTCGAGAGATCTCAATGTCACTCATTAAAAGGATTTTTCTTTCAAGTGCAATCGTTACAGAGGAGCCTTTTAACTCCTGAATAAATACTCACTGCAAACGATAACATTGGAAGTCAGATCAGCATCGGATGCTTACAAACTTTTGAGAGAGTTTTTTCTGACGGGGAAGCCAAAAATCTCTCCACAAAATCCACCCAAATCCATCAGTTTGGATGGAATTCACTGGCTGCGTGTTTCCCACTGGCAAGAGGCGGCGCGTTGTTTGCTGGCGATGGGAATCTCTCATGTCAGTGGAAATTCCCACTGGTGTCACCCCACACCGGTGGAAAACCTGTGGCCAGGAGAATCATCGGCAGAATTGGAGAATCCCACCGGTGTGAAAAGCCGGAGAATTCCGGTCGCTATCTCTACACTTTAACTTCATCCCAACTATCCATCAACATCCGAACTCCAGATTAATTCGGAAGATTGTTCTTTGGGCTGTTGTGACTGTGCGTTGAATAAAATGTCGGTTTATAATATCATTGGCTGGACATAGCGTAGATATTGGAGCTTTCTGAAAGGGGACATTTTGCTAAATAAACAACATTATATCAGCTACATTGTGGAGACAGAGGGCGGAATTCTCTGGCCTTGCACCACCACCCCTCCCTTCCTCATTACGCCTGCCAGTGAGAATGGAAAATCTGACATTCCCACAAATCTCCGTTTACAGCAGCGGGATCGGATAATCCCAGCTGCAGGCAAGGTCAGAGAATTCCGGCCTGAGTCTATCATGTGACCCCCATTCCCGGATTTTGATAGAGAGAGAGACTGTTACAGCCTGATCCTGTCTTCTGAAACCTCTCTCATCATGTTTGCAATTTGAAAAAAAAACACCAGAAGACTTCATTGCTGCAAAGCAAGAGTTGCGAAAGGAGAATTTCAAATCAACATCATTGCTTCCAGTGAGAAACCCCAAGAACGAGCAACTAATCTGACCCTTTAACTGCAAACACCTCTCTGGACAATTTTTGAATAATCCTTGTCTGAATTGTTACTTGGCCAGGTTTTTAGTATCTGATACTCTGCAGAGTTTCTTTTTTTTGCATGTTTGGGGTGATGTGTTGTATGGGGTATATTTGCACATTTAAACTTTTTTGAGTGAGTTTCAGTGTTAACGTAAGGAACATGACTCGCATATTTCTTACATCAAGCTAATATATATCCAATTGTCAAATCACTTCCCCATTACATTCAGTCTCTGTGATAACCAAGTCAGGCTTTGGGCAGAGGGAGGAATTATTCCACCCTCTCTAACCCGGTCATAACGGGGTTTATACACACCTGAACCACCCCCTGAAGATGGACTGACAAGAGTGTCTTCACAAATCTACCCGCCCCCCCCCCCCCCCACCCCTCCCCACTCCCACCTTCCTGGGGCCAATAACTATCCTTTATCTAACATCATTTAAACAGATATTCTGGTCATTATCTCTTTGATCTGATTTGATTTATTATTGACACATGTATTGGGATACAGTGAAAAGTATTGTTTCTTGCGCACTATACAGACAAAACATACCTTTTATTGAGTATATAGGGGAGAAGGAAAGGAGAGGGTGCAGAATGTGGTGTTACAGTCACAGTGAGGGTGTAGAGAAAGATCAGCTTAATGTGAGGTAGGTCCATTCAAAAGTCTGACAGCAGCAGGGAAGAAGCTGTTCTTGAGTCGGTCGGTTCGGGACCTCAGACTTTTGTATCTTTTTCCCAATGGGAGAAGGTGGAAGAGAGAATGTCCGGGGTGTGTGGGGTCCTTAATTATACCGACTGCTTTTCCAAGGCGGTGTGAAGTACGATCAGAGTCAATGGATGGGAGGCTGGTTTGTGTGATGGATTGGGCTACATTCACGACCCTTTGTAATTCCTTGTGGTCTTGGGCAGAGCAGGAGCCCAGACCGAGGTGTGATCCAACCAGAAAGAATGCTTTCTATGGGGCATCTGTAAAAGTTGGTGAGAGTCACAGCGGACATGCCAAATTTCCGTCGTCTTCTGAGACATTAGAGGCGTTGGTGGGACTTTCTTAACTACAGCCATTGCTGTTTGTGGGATCTTGCTGAGTGTGGATTGGTTGCGATGGCTTCTGTGCTCTGTAAATGGCTTTGGGATGTGAGAGGTGCTACTGAAATGCAATATTCCCCTTTACTTTCAGGAGCAGAGAACAAAGGGCGGGAAAGAGGCAAACGGAAGGATGAGCAATGTTTCCCAGCCTAGTTTTGTAAACGGAGCGCTCTACACGGATCATGGTCCGTTAATATTCCATTATATCGACCTCACTGATCCTCTTCCCTCATTCACTCCTACATAACTCCCAAAATAAATGCAAGGGGAAGTATGAACTGCCTGGCTGTAACAGTGAGAACAGTAAATAGATCGTCAAAAAACACACAAGCTCCCAGATCACAAGGAGAACCACAAAATCCCAGTTCTTCCTAAACACAGGAATGGAATTGAACTCCCACTCAACATCATGATGGTTAGACTCACACTAATGTCCTGTACACACACACACCACACGATGAGCTTGAATAAGAAGTAAAGGTCTCACAACACAAACGCATTTCAGTTTAACGTCGTTATTCCCTGAGCGATTAACCTCATGAGTTCCGAAATTCATCGCTGGGGTTTAAACTGCTCCGCAGAATGTTTCAGTCGGATAGCCAGGGTTCGGAGAGGTCCGGAGTGAGTCAAGTAGGTCACGAGTATTTCCAATTCCCTCCCCGCCCCTCTCCCCCGCGACATTCCCCATCCCAACAGATAACAACCCAACTTTGTCTCACAGGGATTCTTGCTGTTTATATTCACAAAGCTCAGTAACATTCCCTTCCCGTGTCCCACGCTCAGGAATTCCATCCCCAATCTCTCGTCCGGCCTTTAGGTCACAACATGAGCCTCTTCAAACCTTTCTTCACGTGACTTTCTGTCACATTCTCCCCGTGGTTTGTGTGAAAATGTTTCATTAGAATTATAGAATCTCTACAGAAGGAGGCCATTCAGCCCATCAGGTCTGCACCAGCCACAGTCCCACCCAGGCCCTATCCCTGTAACCTCATGTATTCGTCTTACTAATCCCCACTGACACTAAGAGGCAATTTCCCATGGCCAATCCACCTAACCCGCACATCCCGGGATTTAGCATGGCCAATCCATCCAACCCGTACATCTTTGGAATGTGGGAGGAAACCCACGCAGACATGTGGAAAATGTGCAAAGTCCACACAGACAGTAACCTGAGGCTGGAATTGAACCGGGTCCTTGGTGCAGTGAAGCAGCAGCGCTAATCAGCGTGCCATGTTCTGCCACGTGAAAGGTGCTATATAAATGCAAGTTGCCATTGTTTAAAAACTTAAAGCAATCATTTTATAAGAACATAAGAAATAGGAGCAGGAGTAGGCCATCTGGCCCTTCGAGCCTGCCCCGCCATTCAATAAGATCATGGCTGATCTGTCGTGGCTCAGTTCCACCTTCCCGCCCTCTCCCCATAACCCTTAATCCCTTCTCTTATCAAAAACCATCAACCTGCGTCTTAAAAATATTCAGCGAGGCAGCCTCCACCACTTCAACGGGCAGAGAATTCCAGAGATTCACCACCCTTTGAGTGAAGAAGTTCCTCCTCAACTCTGTTCTAAACTGCCTCCCCTTTATCTTGAGGCTGTGCCCCCTAGTCCTACTGTCTTTTTTGAGCGGGAAGAGTCTCTCCACCTCTATCCTATCCATCTCATTCATCATCTTATACGTCTCAATGAGATCTCCCTTCATTCTTCTAAACTCTAATGAGTACAAGCCTAGTTTATTCAGCCTCTCCTCATAGCTCAACCCCCTCAACTCTGGTATCAGCCTAGTAAACCTCCTCTGCACTCCCTCCAGGGCCAAAATATCCTTGCGCAGGTGCGGCGCCCAAAACTGCACACAGTACTCCAGCTGCGGCCTCACCAATGCCCTATACAGCTGCAGCAAGACCTCCCTACTTTTATATTCAATCCCCCTCTCTATGAAGGCCAGCATCCCATTCGCCTTCCTGACCACCTGCTGCACCTGCAAGCTGGGTTTTTGCGACTCATGCACAAGGACCCCGAGGTCCCTCTGCACCGTCGCCTGCTGCAGTTTTTCGCCCCGTAAGTAATAGTCCTTCCTACCATTATTCCTACCAAAGTGGACCACCTCACACTTGCCAACATTAAATTCCATTTGCCATTTCCTGGCCCATTCGCCCAGCCTATCTAGATCCTTCTGCAGACTCTCCACACCCTCCGCACAATTTGCCGTTCCCCCAATCTTGGTGTCATCAGCAAATGTCGACACCATACACTCGGTTCCCTCCTCCAGATCATCTATATAAATGGTAAATAGCTGAGGCCCCAGCACCGACCCCTGGGGCACCCCACTAGTCACCATCCGCCAATTCTTATAAAAGAATTTGTGGAGATTTGACATTCGGATGAGATGGAAAATCAGTTCTTTGGGTTGTTTAGATAAATATTTACCCATCTGTGCGATGATGGAATGACAAAGCTTTTTCCTTTAAAAGGTTAAGAAGAACCACGAAATGTGGCAGGGTTTTGGGTGGATGGAAAAAAAATCACTGCTTCAGACACAACATTTCCTTCAGGACATGTTGGAAAAACAGGAGATGGAATGGCTTTATCATCAAAAGAATCTGTTTGAACAATGTTTCCAATGGTTATAAGAGGAAGTAATTAACCAGAAATTCTAACAGTCTGTGAGATAATCCGATATCCCGACAACATTCTGTAAAGAGAGAGGCATTTATACCGTTCTGTACTGGTTAACAAACAGCATTTCATTAACAGAACAAAGAAAATTCACTCTGCCTCTCATAATCTTGTAGACTTCTATCAGGTTCCACCTCAACCTCCGTCATTCCAGTGAGAACAAACCAAGTTTCTCCAACCTCTCCTCATAGCTAATGCCCTTCATAACAGGCAACAAGCTGGTAAATCTTTTCTGTCCCCTCTCCAAAGCCTCCACATCCTTCTGGTAGTGTGATGACCAGAATTGAACACAATATTCCAAGTGCGGCCTCACCAAGGTTCTATAAAGCTGCAACACGACTTGCCAATTTTTAAACTCAGTGTCCCGGCCGATGAACATAGAACATTACAGCGCAGAACAGGCCCTTCGGCCCACGATGTTGCGCCGACCAATTAAAAAACAATGACCCACTAATCTAAACCAATCCCTTTTCGTCCATAAAGGCAAGCATGCCGTATACTTTCTTGACTACCTTCTCCACCTGCATTGCCACTTTCAGTAACCTGTGTATCTGTACACCCAGATCCCTCTGCTTATCAATACACTTAAGGGTTCTGCCATTTACTGTACATTTCCTATCTGCATTGGACCTTCCAAAATGCATTACCTCATATTTGTCCGGATTAAACTCCATCTGCCATCTCTCCGTCCAAGTCTCCAGCTGATCTATATCCTGCTGTATCCTCTGATGGTCCTCATCGCTATCCACAAATCCACCAATCTTTGTATCATCCACAAACTTACTAATCAATCCAGTTACATTTTCCTCCAAATCATATATATATATTACAAAAGGCAAAGGTCCCAGCACTGATCCCTGAGGAATGCCAGTTGTGATGTAGAGATGCTGGTATTGGACTGGGGTAAACACAGTAAGAAGTCTCACAAGAAGGTGAGTAAGAAGGTGTTGTGAGAACACCACTTGTCACAGCCCTCCATTCAGAAACACACCCTTCCACTGTTACCCTCTGTCTTCTTTGACTGAACCAGTTTTGTATCCATGTTCTTTAGTCTGTTAATGTATTCATGTTCTTTCAACTGCCGTGACATGTAAGATGGGGAAATTTGCCCCTGCATTCTGCACCCTCTCCTTTCCATCTCTCTTGTGTACTCTATGAATGGTATGTTTTGTCTGTGTAGAATTGTAGGCTGGAATTTTACTGTCCTGCCCACCCCAGTTACGGGCTCACAGAATTTTCCATTAGCCTCGGGTGGGATTTCCTGAGCGTTGCCCGGGTGGAATCCGTAAATTCCCTGTCACAGAATCCCTCCAGTGCACAGGGAGGCCATTCAGCCCATCCAATCCATATAGCGCGCAAGAAACAATATTTCTCACTGTGTCCCAATACACGTGACAATCAAATCAACTCTAAAATGATCCAACCCCCTTACCCTGTGACTGTGCCCTCGTGCTTTAAATTCCCCGGCTCACAGAAAGAATCTCAGTTTTCGTTTCACACTTGCTACTTATTTGTGACACTGCGCTGCAAGGTCACAGACTCACTTCAGTCTGATTGCTGATCCCACTATGTGGAGATGCCAGCGTTGGACTGGGGTAAGCTCGGTAAGAAATCTCACAACACCAGGTTAAAATCACCAGGCAGGACTGTTCCCTTCCTGTTGGCGAACACTTCAGTGGTCACGGGCATTCAGCCTCTGACCTTCGGGTAAGCATTCTCCAAGGCGGCCTTCACGACACACGACAGCGCAGAGTCGCTGAACAGAGACTGATAGCCAAGTTCCGCACACATGAGGACGGTCTCAACAGGGATCTTGGGTTCATGTCGCACTATCTGTAACCCCCGTGACTTGCCTGGGTTTGCAAAACCTCACTTACTGTACTGTCTGGAGACAATACACATCTCTTTAAACTGTGATTAACCCTCTCTCCACTCACATTGTCTGTCCCTTTAAGACTTGATTACCTGTAAAGACTCACATTCCAACTGTAAACTGAGTTTGTGTCTTTATTTGCCCTGTTGGTGAACACAAGTCCTCACTCACCTGACGAAGGAGCCTGAGACTCCGAAAGCTGGTGCTGCCAAATAAACCTGTTGGACTTTAACCCGGTGTTGCGAAACTTCTTACTGTGTTTACCCCAGTCCAGAGGAGGAACTGTTTGCCTGTTCCCAGGTCCCCGAGGTGGGAGGACAGTGATTAACCAGAACCATCATCCTGTTTGCGCTCCCCCCCCACCCCCCCACCTCCCCCTGCCACACTGAGCTATTTCGGGCCACTGCAGCAATGGAAATGGTTTGTGGGTTCGTTTAATGATGTTAAATAAAGGCAGTGGACGGAGCCAGGAATGAATGTCGCCGGAATGTTTATTGACTTTGGGAATGTTATCTGATGAGAATTTGCAGTGAAGAATTTTTTTGAAGATGTTTTCAGATAGTTGGGGATTAGTTTGGAATTGGGGAATATTTTCACATGAGGCAGTTTAAAGGGACAGATCGTGCTGAAGACAATCCTCTCAATGTGATCACTGGGCATGGAATCACGAGGTGTTGTTGTTCCGTCTGTCCAATTGTGTCAGGTTTGTAAATAGCAGGAAGTTCTGCATTACTCTAGCGCCTTCCACAAACTTATGATGTCCCAAAGGGCTTCACAGCCAATGAACTACTTTTCAAGGAGTCCCAGTAACACAGGACAGACCCAGCTCCCAGAAACAATACTAACCAGAGGATCTGTCTTTAAGAGTTGGTAGAGGGATAAATATTACTCAGGACAGAGGGGCAAACCTACCCCACACCTCCTCAAAATACCAGCGTCTCCCCCCCCACCCCGCCCCCGCCACTCCCCTGAGGGGGGGACAGAATCTCGTTTCCAGAATCTGGCAGCAAGCTCATGGAATCTACTCAACTCAGGGTCAGTGAGATAAACACAGAATCGAGAAGAATATTTCAGTGCATTAGAGAGATCCGCCCCAACCAGAGGGTCAGTGCTGAGGGAGTGCCGCACTGTCAGAGGGTCAGTGCTGAGGGAGTGCCGCACTGTCAGAGGGTCAGTGCTGAGGGAGTGCCGCACTGTCAGAGGGTCAGTACTGAGGGAGTGCCGCACTGTCAGAGGGTCAGTACTGAGGGAGTGCCGCACTGTCAGAGGGTCAGTACTGAGGGAGTGCCGCACTGTCAGAGGGTCAGTACTGAGGGAGTGCCGCACTGTCAGAGGGTCAGTACTGAGGGAGTGCCGCACTGTCAGAGGGTCAGTGCTGAGGGAGTGCCGCACTGTCAGAGGGTCAGTGCTGAGGGAGTGCCGCACTGTCAGAGGGTCAGTGCTGAGGGAGTGCCGCACTGTCAGAGGGTCAGTGCTGAGGGAGTGCCGCACTGTCAGAGGGTCAGTGCTGAGGGAGTGCCGCACTGTCAGAGGGTCAGTGCTGAGGGAGTGCCGCACTGTCAGAGGGTCAGTACTGAGGGAGTGCCGCACTGTCAGAGGGTCAGTACTGAGGGAGTGCCGCACTGTCAGAGGGTCAGTACTGAGGGAGTGCCGCACTGTCAGAGGGTCAGTACTGAGGGAGTGCCGCACTGTCAGAGGGTCAGTGCTGAGGGAGTGCCGCACTGTCAGAGGGTCAGTGCTGAGGGAGTGCCGCACTGTCAGAGGGTCAGTGCTGAGGGAGTGCCGCACTGTCAGAGGGTCAGTGCTGAGGGAGTGCCGCACTGTCAGAGGGTCAGTGCTGAGGGAGTGCCGCACTGTCAGAGGGTCAGTGCTGAGGGAGTGCCGCACTGTCAGAGGGTCAGTACTGAGGGAGTGCCGTGCTGTCAGAGGGTCAGTACTGAGGGAGTGCCGCACTGTCAGAGGATCAGTGCTGAGGGAGTGCCGCACTGTCAGAGGGTCAGTGCTGAGGGAGTGCCGCACTGTCAGAGGGTCACTGCTGAGGGAGTGCCGCACTGTCAGAGGGTCAGTACTGAGGGAGTGCCACACTGTCAGAGAGTCAGTGCTGAGGGAGTGCCGCACTGTCAGAGGGTCAGTGCTGAGGGAGTGCCGCACTGTCAGAGGGTCAGTACTGAGGGAGTGCCGCACTGTCAGAGGGTCAGTGCTGAGGGAGTGCCGCACTGTCAGAGGGTCAGTGCTGAGGGAGTGCCGCACTGTCAGAGGGTCAGTGCTGAGGGAGTGCCGCACTGTCAGAGGGTCAGTACTGAGGGAGTGCCGCACTGTCAGAGGGTCAGTGCTGAGGGAGTGCCGCACTGTCAGAGGGTCAGTGCTGAGGGAGTGCCGCACTGTCAGAGGGTCAGTGCTGAGGGAGTGCCGCACTGACAGAGGGTCAGTGCTGAGGGAGTGCCGCACTGTCAGAGGGTCAGTGCTGAGGGAGTGCCGCACTGTCAGAGGGTCAGTGCTGAGGGAGTGCCGCACTGTCAGAGGGTCAGTGCTGAGGGAGTGCCGCACTGTCAGAGGGTCAGTGCTGAGGGAGTGCCACACTGTCAGTGGGTCAGTGCTGAGGGAGTGCCGCACTGTCAGAGGGTCAGTACTGAGGGAGTGCCACACTGTCAGAGGGTCAGTGCTGAGGGAGTGCCGCACTGTCAGAGGGTCAGTGCTGAGGGAGTGCCGCACTGTCAGAGGGTCAGTGCTGAGGGAGTGCCGCACTGTCAGAGGGTCAGTGCTGAGGGAGTGCCGCACTGTCAGAGGGTCAGTGCTGAGGGAGTGCCGCACTGTCAGAGGGTCAGTACTGAGGGAGTGCCACACTGTCAGAGGGTCAGTGCTGAGGGAGTGCCGCACTGTCAGAGGGTCAGTGCTGAGGGAGTGCCGTACTGTCAGAGGGTCAGTGCTGAGGGAGTGCCGCACTGTCAGAGGGTCAGTGCTGAGGGAGTGCCGCACTGTCAGAGGGTCAGTGCTGAGGGAGTGCCGCACTGTCAGAGGGTCAGTACTGAGGGAGTGCCGCACTGTTGAAGATGCCATCTTTTAGTTGATTCCAAAATTTGGAAAACTTGGGTCACTGTCTGTATGGAGTTAGCACGTTCTCCCCGTGTCTGCGTGGGTTTCCTCCGGGCGCTCTGGTTTCCTCCCACACTCCAAAGATGTGTAGGTTAGGTGGATTTGCCACAGTTAATTATCCCTTAGTATCAGGGGGGCTGGCAGGGTAAATACATTGGGTTAAAAGAGCTAAAAGAGGACATGAGAAGACTTTGGCTGATAGGATTAAGGAGAATCCTAAGGCGTTCTATAGATATGTTAAGAACAAAAGGTTGGTTAGGGCAAGATTAGGGCCAGTTAGAGACAGCAGTGGGAATTTATGTGTGGAGCCAGAAGAGATTGGAGAGGCATTGAACCAATATTTCTCTTCGGTATTCACGCAGGGAGACATAAATGTAGCTGAGGAGGACACTGGGTTACAGGGTTGTAAACTGGATAGTATTGCAGTTGATAAGGAGGATGTGCTAGTTATTCCTGAGGGTTTGAAAATAGATAAATCCCCTGGGCCGGACGGGATTTACCCCAGGATTCTCTGGGAGGCAAGAGAGGCGATTGCAGAGCCTCTGGCTCTGATCTTCAGGTCGTCGTTGGTCACAGGTATAGTGCCAGAAGATTGGAGGATAGCGAATGTTGTCCCATTGTTTAAGAAGGGGAACAGAGACTTCCCCGGGAATTATAGACCGGTGAGTCTCACTTCTGTTGTGGGCAAGGTTTTAGAAAAAATTATTAGGGATAGGATTATAGTTATTTAGAGAGTAATGAATTGATTGGAGATAGTCAGCATGGTTTTGTAGCGGGTAGGTCGTGCCTTACTAACCTTATTGAGTTTTTTGAGAAAGTGACCAAAGAGGTGGATGGGGGTAAGGCAGTGGACGTGGTGTATATGGACTTTAGTAAGGCGTTTGATAAGGTTCACCATGGTAGACTTCTGCAGAAAATGCAGATGTATAGGATTGGGGGTAATCTAGGAAATTGGATCAGGAATTGGCTAGTGGATAGGAGACAGAGGGTGGTGGTTGATGGTAAATATTCGTCATGGAGTTCGGTTACGAGTGGTGTGCCTCAGGGATCTGTTTTGGGGCCACTGCTGTTTGTAATTTTTATTAATGATCTGGATGAGGGTATAGTTGGGTGGATCAGTAAATTTGCTGATGACACCAAAGTCGGAGGTGTGGTAGATTGTGAGGAAGGGTGTCATAGTTTGCAGAGAGACTTGGACAAGTTGCAGAGCTGGACCGAGAGGTGGCGGATGGCGTTTAATGCGGAAAAGTGTGAGGTAATTCACTTTGGCAGGAATAACAGATGTGTCGAGTATAGGGCTAACGGTAGGACTCTGAATAGTGTCGATGACAGAGGGATCTAGGTGTATGTGAACATAGATCCCTGAAAGTTGGGAATCAAGTAGATAAGGTTGTTAAGAAGGCGTACGGTGTCTTGGCGTTTATTGGTAGGGGGATTGAATTTAGGAGTCGCAGCGTCATGTTGCAACTGTACACAACTCTGGTGCGGCCGCACTTGGAGTACTGTGTGCAGTTCTGGTCCCCACATTACAGGAAGGATGTGGAGGCATTGGAGAGGGTGCAGAGGAGGTTTACTAGGATGTTGCCTGGTATGGAGGGGAGATCCTATGAGGCGAGACTGAGGGATTTGAGGTTGTTTTCATTAGAAAGAAGGCAGCTGCGAGGGACCTTATTGAAACATATAAGATGATCAGAGGTTTGGACAGGGTAGATAGTGATAGCCTTTTTCCTCAGATGGAGAAAGCTAGCACGAGGGGGCACGACTTTAAATTAAGGGGGGGGTAGTTATAGGACAGATGTCAGGGTAGGTTCTTTACCCAGCGGGTGGTGAGGGACTGGAATGCCCTGCCTGCTGCAGTTGTAAATGCTCCTAGTTTGGGGGCGTTTAAGAGATCTGTGGATAGGTTTATGGATGAAAAGGGATTGGTTTAGGCTAGTGGGTCATTGTTTTGTAACTGGTCGGCACAACATCGTGGGCCGAAGGGCCTGTTCTGCGCTGTAATGTTCTATGTTCTATTGGGTTGTGGGGATAGTGTCTGGTGGGATTGTAGTTGGGGCAGGCTTTATGGGCTGAATGGCCTCTTTCTGCAGGGATTCTATGATTCTGTGTGATGTCCCTCGATCAGCCCAATATGGAATTTCTCAGTGAAATTTTCAAACGTCAGTGTTTCCCCAGATATCTCAGCGAGGGTCATCCCCCCACCCCTCCCCCTGAGACCCCCTCCCCCCGAAACCCCCTTCCCGAGGCTCCTCCCTGCCGAGACCCCCTCCTCCAGCCCCGAGACCCTCCCTCCCCTTCGAGACCCCATCTCCTTCTCTGAAACCTCCCTTCCAGCCCCAAAACCCCTCCCCACCCCCGAGACCCCCCACTCCAGCCCCGAGACCCCTGCTCCAGCTCCAAGACCCCCCACTCCATCCCCGAGACCCCTGCTCCAGCCCCAAAACCCCTCCCCATCCCCGAGACCCCTGCTCCAGTTCCAAGACCCCCCCACTCCAGCACCGAGACCCCCTCTCCAGCCCAGGGAATGCCCTCCCCTCCGAGACCACCTGTCCTGCTCTGAGATCCCCTCTGCAGGTCCAAGACTCCCTCTCCAGCCCCGAGAGCCCCTCTCCAGCCCCGAGGACCCCTCTCCAGCCCCGAGAGCCCCCCTCTCCAGCCCCGAGGACCCCTCTCCAGCCCCGAGAGCCCCCCTCTCCAGCCCCGAGGACCCCTCTCCAGCCCCGAGGACCCCTCTCCAGCCCTGAGGACCCCTCTCCAGCCCCGAGAGCCCCCCTCTCCAGCCCCGAGGACCCCTCTCCAGCCCCGAGGACCCCCCTCTCCAGCCCTGAGGACCCCTCTCCAGCCCCGAGGACCCCTCTCCAGCCCTGAGGACCCCTCTCCAGCCCCGAGGACCCCTCTCCAGCCCTGAGGACCCCTCTCCAGCCCCGAGGACCCCTCTCCAGCCCCGAGAGCCCCCCTCTCCAGCCCTGAGGACCCCTCTCCAGCCCCGAGAGCCCTCTCCAGCCCTGAGGACCCCTCTCCAGCCCCGAGGACCCCTCTCCAGCCCCGAGGACCCCTCTCCAGCCCCGAGAGCCCCCCTCTCCAGCCCCGAGGACCCCTCTCCAGCCCCGAGGACCCCTCTCCAGCCCCGAGAGCCCCCCTCTCCAGCCCGAGGACCCCTCTCCAGCCCGAGAGCCCCCCTCTCCAGCCCCGAGAGCCCCCCTCTCCAGCCCCGAGGACCCCCCTCTCCAGCCCCGAGGACCCCCCTCTCCAGCCCCGAGGACCCCTCTCCAGCCCCGAGGACCCCCCTCTCCAGCCCCGAGAGCCCCTCTCCAGCCCCGAGGACCCCTCTCCAGCCCGAGGACCCCTCTCCAGCCCCGAGAGCCCCCCTCTCCAGCCCTGAGGACCCCTCTCCAGCCCCGAGAGCCCCTCTCCAGCCCTGAGGACCCCTCTCCAGCCCCGAGAGCCCCTCTCCAGCCCCGAGAGCCCCCCTCTCCAGCCCCGAGGACCCCCCTCTCCAGCCCCGAGGACCCCTCTCCAGCCCCGAGGACCCCCCTCTCCAGCCCCGAGGACCCCCCTCTCCAGCCCCGAGGACCCCCCCTCTCCAGCCCCGAGGACCCCCCTCTCCAGCCCCGAGGACCCCCCTCTCCAGCCCCGAGGACCCCCCTCTCCAGCCCCGAGGACCCCTCTCCAGCCCCGAGGACCCCTCTCCCGCACCCCCTCGCTCTCTCGATGGCGCTCTGGGGGGAATCGGTTCCTGGGTGTCACATTCTGGGCGCTTCTGGCGAAATCACAAACCTCTGAAGAAATCGACAGCCTCTGTGCGCCCACTCCAAAATAACTTCACCCACTGCAACCCAAACCCTTGTTATTCTGGGAATTTAGGACTCTGTGCTACCTGCAAAAAAAAAATAAAATACTTTACTGCAGAAAGAATCTTGGAGAGAGACAACTTGCAGCAGAAACTGGTTTCACAATCATTCCAGTGTCCTCTGCGAACTCTTGCCAAAATGTCCACACCCGTCATCATTAAAATTCGTCAGAACTTTCTTCACTTGTGTAAATAAACGGCCTCTTATAACCCCGTCCGCAGCCCAGTCGAGCTGAGACACTCACTGCTCTTTGTTGCTGTGACACAGACTGTGCAGTTTCAGAAGCGAGATGCGGACTCTGATTCTACTCTCAATCTGTGCGCTGGCAGCTCTCTGCGGAGCAGGTAGGAACCATGGAATTCCAGCTGCAAACCTTCCCCCAAACCCACCCCCGGGAATTAGTGAGATTTCACTTCGCAAATGCCCCCAGGCTTCAAACTAGATACTCCCCGGGCAAGGTATTCATCTGAATCTTTTTAACGGTAAATTATCAGTGCAGGCACAGATTGAAGGTTTAAATGCTGGGTTGACCCTGGAGGAGGTCACTCTAGACTCACTGGGCAATCTCTCACCTCGGAGCCAGAAAGCTCACAGTTTAATCAACATTCCCGGGTTTCAAGGACATAATCGAGACTGAGGCAGCACCCCTGCACTGAGGGAGTGCCGCACTGTCAGAGGGTCAGTGCTGAGGGAGTGCCGCACTGTCAGAGGGTCAGTGCTGAGGGAGTGCTGCACTGTCGGAGGGTCAGTGCTGAGGGAGTGCTGCACTGTCAGAGGGTCAGTGCTGAGGGAGTGTCGCACTGTCAGAGGGTCAGTGCTGAGGGAGTGCCGCACTGTCAGAGGGTCAGTGCTGAGGGAGTGCTGCACTGTCAGAGGGTCAGTGCTGAGGGAGTGCCGCACTGTCAGAGGGTCAGTGCTGAGGGAGTGCCGCACTGTCAGAGGGTCAGTGCTGAGGGAGTGCCGCACTGTCAGAGGGTCAGTGCTGAGGGAGTGCCGCACTGTCAGAGGGTCAGTGCTGAGGGAGTGCCACACTGTCAGAGGGTCAGTGCTGAGGGAGTGCAGCACTGTCAGAGGGTCAGTGCTGAGGGAGTGCCGCACTGTCAGAGGGTCAGTGCTGAGGGAGTGCCGCACTGCCAGAGGGTCAGTGCTGAGGGAGTGCCGCACTATCAGAGGGTCAGTGCTGAGGGAGTGCCGCACTGTCAGAGGGTCAGTGCTGAGGGAGTGCCGCACTGTCAGAGGGTCAGTACTGAGGGAGTGCCGCACTGTCAGAGGGTCAGTGCTGAGGGAGTGCCGCACTGTCAGAGGGTCAGTACTGAGGGAGTGCTGCACTGTCAGAGGGTCAGTGCTGAGGGAGTGCTGCACTGTCAGAGGGTCAGTACTGAGGGAGTGCCACACTGTCAGAGGGTCAGTGCTGAGGGAGTGCCACACTGTCAGAGGGTCAGTGCTGAGGCAGTGCCACACTGTCAGAGGGTCAGTACTGAGGGAGTGCCACACTGTCAGAGGGTCAGTGCTGAGGGAGTGCCACACTGTCAGGGGGTCAGTGCTGAGGGAGTGCCACACTGTCAGAGGGTCAGTGCTGAGGGAGTGCCGCACTGTCAGAGGGTCAGTGCTGAGGGAATGCCGCACTGTCAGAGGGTCAGTGCTGAGGGAGTGCTGCGCTGTCAGAGGGTCAGTACTGAGGGAGTGCCGCACTGTCAGAGGGTCAGTGCTGAGGGAGTGCCGCACTGTCAGAGGGTCAGTACTGAGGGAGTGCCGCACTGTCAGAGGGTCAGTGCTGAGGGAGTGCCGCACTGTCAGAGGGTCAGTGCTGAGGGAGTGCCGCACTGTCAGAGGGTCAGTGCTGAGGGAGTGCTGCACTGTCAGAGGTGCTGTCTTTTGGATGAGACGCAAATTTAAGGTCCCTTCCTCTGTCCCAGGTGAGTGTGATAGTTCCCGCAGTCACTCTGCCTGACAGTCAGTGTCCTGTTGAATACTTATCCATGGAGGATTCTCATTTAAACAGTTCCCCTCCCTCCTTTCCCATGTTCTGCCTGAATCCAGAGAAACTCTCGCATATTCCGCTGTCTGACAGTTTTACAGGACTCAGCTGTTTGAATTTGGAAGTTAAGGAGGGTCAGTGTTTGTTTAATTAGTTTGAGCTGCCACTTTGGCAGTTCATCAATTCCTTGTTGCAGTAATTTGCAAATTTACAAGTAACAGATTGTAGAAATTACATCGGAGAGGATGTTGCGGAGGTGGTCATTTGGACAGGAATCTGATACTCAGGCATTGGGATTGGCACAGTGAGTCCTGGGCAAACAGAGTGGGTACTCTAACCATCTCACTGAATGAATGGAGTGAGAGATCTTCGCAAACACGGGGAGAAGATTGTCACAAATTTAATCAGCAAATTCCCACTGATTCTCCGCATTCTTGGAATCGCCGTACACAGTGAGCACGTGAAGACGGACACGGCGAAAATTTAACTCCATTGGTGATTGCTAAATTAAACTAACCCTCTGTGGATCAGCTGACTGATGTAGACACTGTCTTGTGTATCATGTGTCTTTGCTGAGGCTTTATACAGAAAAGGGGAACAGAACAGTACAGTGGTTGGCACTGCTGCCTCATAGCGCCAGGGACCTGGGTTCAATGCCACACTCTGGTGACTGTCTGTGTGGAGTTTGCACGTTCTCTCTCGAACTGTGTGGGTTTCCTCCGGGTGCTCAGTTTCCTCTCACAGCCACAGAGGTTTACCGCTTGGAAACAGGCCCTTCGGCCCAACTTGTCCATGCTGCCCTTTTTTCTTTAAACCCCTAAGCCAATCCCAATTGCCCGCATTCGGCCCATATCCCTCTGTACCCACCTTACTCATGTAACCGTCTAAATGCTTTTTAAAAGGCAAAATTGCACCCGTCTCTACTACTACCTCTGGCAGCTTGTTCCAGACACTCACCACCCTCTCTGTGAAAAAATTGCCCCTCTGGACACTTTTGTATCTCTCCCCTCTCACCTTAAACCCATGTCCTCGAGTTTTAGACTCCCCTACCTTTGGGGGAAAAGATATTGACTATCTCGCTGATCTGTGCCCCTCATTATTTTATAAACCTCTGTAAGATCACCCCTCAGCCTCCTACGCTCCAGAGATAAAAGTCCCAGTCTATCCAGCCTCTCCTTATAAGTCCAAAGATGGGATCAATCCCAGCAGGAATCCTATGAAATTCCTGTCACAATAATTCTCGATGATTTTAAATCACCAGGAATTCTATCTTTCGACCCATTTTAATAGTTAGGATTTTTTAGTGTCACCAATTAAGGGGTTTGAGTTAGGACAGTTCCAGTTTGCTGGTTTTATTAGTTAAGGCTGGTTTGTTTTACTAACTATTCTGATTTCTCATTGCAGATTCCTCCGAGTCGAATGAAATCGATGATGGTGAGCGTAACTTACAGACAACCTCTTTGTGACAACACTGAGACTGAGCAAACATCAAACTTACTCTATCATCGCACTGAGGGAGGGGCACTGGGGGAGACACTGGGAGGGGGGCATTGGGGAGGGGCACTGGGGGAGGGGACCTTGGGGGAGGGGACAGTGGGGGAGGGGACCTTGGGGGAGGGGACAGTGGGGGAGGGGATCTTGGGGGAGGGACACTGAAGAAGACATTGGGAGAGGGGCACTGGGGGAGGGGCTCTGGAGGAGGGGATACTGGGGGTGGGGATACTGGGGGTGGGGACACTGGGGGTGGAGACATTGGGGGTGGGGATACTGGGGGTGGGGACACTGGGGGTGGGGACACTGGGGGTGGGGACACTGGGGAGGGACACTGGGGGTGGGGACACTGGGGGTGGGGACACTGGGGGAGGGACACTGGGGGAAGGACACTGGGGGTGGGGACACTGGGGGAGGGACACTGGGGGTGGGGACACTGGGGGAGGGACACTGGGGGAGGGACACTGGGGGAAGGACACTGGGGGTGGGGACACTGAGGGTGGGGACATTGGGGGTGGGGATACTGGGGGTGGGGATACTGGGGGTGGGGACATTGGGGATGGGATACTGGGGTGGGGACACTGGGGGTGGGGACACTGGGGGTGGGGATACTGGGGGTGGGGATACTGGGGGTGAGGACACTGGGGGAGGGACACTGGGGGTGGGACACTGGGGGTGGGACACTGGGGGTGGGACACTGGGGAGGGACACTGGGGGTGGGGACTCTGGGGGTGGGGACACTGGGGGTGGGGATACTGGGGGTGGGGACACTGGGGGTGGGGACTCTGGGGGTGGGGACACTGGGGGTGGGGATACTGGGGGTGGGGACACTGGGGGTGGGGACACTGGGGGTGGGGACTCTGGGGGTGGGGACACTGGGGGTGGGGACTCTGGGGGTGGGGACTCTGGGGGTGGGGACACTGGGGGTGGGGATACTGGGGGAGACGTTATGAGAGAGACTGAAATTGTGAGAATTCCGATGAATGAACATTTTCCTGTTTCTTCAGTTCTGTTCCTCGGGAGGAGAGACGCAAATTCCTTTATGAAATACCCTCAGCTACCCAATCACTGGGACAGGTTCGTTAGTTTTAAAAATCTTCCCCGGTTAATGATCTCGGATTTCTGAGTGTGAAATTCTAACATTGTGACCCTGGGAGCTGCAGAGTTATTATCGAGGCAGTGAGGGGACTGGGAGGGGCTGAGGTCAGTTTAATAATTGGGTTATTAAGGGGTGAGCGGGGTGAAGGGGGCTGTTTCGCTGAGCTGGTTCGAGGCCCAGTCTATGGTTCGGATAAACATGGTGCTGATCTAGGCCAGGGCCTGTCTGCCCTGCCTGCCTCAAGCCTGATGTGGATTGGTGTCCAACCAGTTCGGTAACTGACTGCCTCTCGCTCTTTCTCCAGGGAGTTCCGCCTGGAATATTCCCGACTCAATAGAGTGGGAACAATGGGCAGGATTTTCCCAGTGCTGGGACCAGAGATGTGTGGGTTGGGTTGATTGGTCAAGCCAAGTTGACCCTAGAGACAGGGGATTGGCAGGGTAAATACATGGGGTTATGGGGATGGGGCCTGGGTGGGATTGTGGACAGTGCAGACTCGATGGGCTGAGTGGCCTCTTTCTGCACTGTGGGGATTCTACGAAATCACTGTCAGCTTTGGCGGGACTCACTCCCATGGGGATTGGGGAGAATGTGGGACTTAGTCCCTCAGGAAGCAGGGAGAATGTGGGACTCACTCCCATGGGGATTGGGGAGAATGTGGGACTCACTCCCATGGGGAGTGGGGGAGAATGTGGGACTCACTCCCATGGGGATTGGGGAGAATGTGGGACTCACTCCCATGGGGAGTGGGGAGAATGTGGGACTCACTCCCACGGGAGTGGGGGAGAATGTGGGACTCACTCCCACGGGGAGTGGGGAGAATGTGGGACTCACTCCTACAGGGAGTGGGGGAGAATGTGGGATTCACTCCCATGGGGAATGGGGGAGAATGCGGGACTCGCTCCCACGGGGAGTGGGGGGAATGTGGGCTTCACTCCCATGGGGAATGGGGGAGAATGTGGGACTCGCTCCCACGGGGAGTGGGGGGAATGTGGGACTCGCTCCCACGGGGAGTGGGGGGAATGTGGGATTCACTCCCATGGGGAATGGTTGAGGTGAATTGTGTTGATACATTTCAGGGCAGTGAAGGAATATGGGAATTGGATAGAGAGAGTCAATTCTGATTTGATGGGACAGGATAGAGGGACTGAATGGCCTAGCCCAGCTCCTTAACTGACCCTCTCCAGGGAAAGTGAGTTCTGTACCTGAGAGAGAAAGGGTTTTAGAGAGATATTGACGGGATGGGGTGAGGAGAAGGAGGTTCTCACGGAGTTTAGACTCAGGAACAGCCGCCAGTTTCTGAGCACTCATTTCCTGTGATTTTTATTATTCTCTCAGCAGGGACAGATACAGGTCTCCACGGGAGAGGACCCGGGAGAGGTGTGAGGAATATCGGCCATGTGAGCGACTGGCGAGACAAGTGGGGCTGAAACGGGCCTTCGGGAAATATTTTGGGTCCAGGAGGCAGCGACTCAGTACCTCTGGGAGACTGAGACCCCGTAAGCACCGGGCCAGTTACTACAGGAATCATCACTACAGATACTAGGCAGCGCTGCCTACCAGAGAATGGCCCAAAAACACAGAATTCAAATCAAATCCACAGTCAGCACGATAATGTTACCTGGGAAAAGGAAAGCCCAAAGCAACAGAAGATGAAAGGACTTGGTTTAGATCAGCTGCTCCTGGCTGCAATCTGAATCAATTTGTTTCCCCTGCCCTTAACCTCTGACCCTGATTGGCACTGAATAGGTTACATTGGGTTTACCCCCCCCCCCACCCCCCCCCTGCCCAGTGTCCACCCCCGGTAGGCCTCTGGGTGAATGGATTCAGGCCTAACTCCAACCCCTCCCCTCCCCCACCATTCACCAATCTAAATTTGCCAAATTGAGATGGGGGCTGACATTCATTCACTGCACCCACCTCCCCACCCCCCCCCCCCCCAGGTCCTACACCCCACACAAACTCCCCAAACCCCCATCCACCCCTAACCCCCAACCGCCCCAAACCCCCATCCACCCCTAACCCCCAACCGCCCCTAACCCCCATCCACCCCTAACCCCCAACCCCCATCCACCCCTAACCCCCAACCCCCATCCACCCCTAACCCCCAACCGCCCCTAACCCCCATCCACCCCTAACCCCCAACCCCCATCCACCCCTAACCCCCAACCCCCATCCACCCCTAACCCCCAACCCCCATCCACCCCTAACCCCCAACCCCCATCTATCCTCCAACCCCAATCCATGTGACCATGTGTCCCAAACAGTAAAATACACAGGGGCCAATCAGAATGAATGTTGCAGAAATTGAGTTGATCCCTCACTTGGAGGGGGTTAGAGACAGAGTTCACTCAGTTGGAGGGGTTAGAGACAGAGTTCACTCAGTTGGAGGGGGTTAGAGACAGAGTTCACTCAGTTGGAGGGGGTTAGAGACAGAGTTCACTCAGTTGGAGGGGGTTAGAGACAGAGTTCACTCAGTTGGAGGGGGTTAGAGACAGAGTTCACTCAGTTGGAGGGGGTTAGAGACAGAGTTCACTCAGTTGGAGGGAGGGGGAGACAGAGACACTCAGTAGGAGGGCAGAGGGGTGGGGGGTGTATTATTGCACTGTGAAGAATAAGATATTGGGTTAAGAATCTCTCGAGTAAATGTCCAGGGTGGGGAGAGAGGGAGGGATAAATCCCCTCATTGGGCTACAGGTTGAGGAATTCCTTCTCAGAGCCTGTTGTTGAGTTGGTTAGGAATTGGTTATGTTACTGGGTTAATAGTCTAGAGAGTTTTCACTCGAATCCCACCGGGTAAATGGTGAATACACATTGAGTTTAAAAAAAACATTTTGTTCTTCAGGGTAGGGATACCCCCTGTCAGTGTCTGTATGTGACTCAATCCCATACCAATCTGATCGACTCGGAGCTAACCTCCCGGAATGGTCCAACAAACCCACACTGGGATATTAATCAGTTCAAACTCCCCAAGGGCAAAGAGGGCAATAAATGCCCGCCCTGTGGGTAACACCCTGAGACTGCCCAAGCCTGTTATTGAGGGTAAATGGGTGAAAGAGTCAATGGCCCTCACAGAATCTTTACCCGTCCGTCTGACCATCTGAAAATCAGATTCTAAACACACCGGCTTACAGCGCAGGTCCCGTGCTCAGGAAATAATTCAACCACCCCAAAATTATAATCCTGTTCAATCTCGTGTTAAGTTGCTGGTTCCACGGTGCCATGATGTGGAGATGCCAGCGTTGGACTGGGGTAAATACAGTAAGACATCTCACAACACCAGGTTAAAGTCCAACTTGAATCTGGTGTTGTGAGACTGTGTTCCTTGGTACCAACAGGAAAGAGAGGGGGGGGGGGGGGGTGGAATTACCCCCTGTTCCAATCGCTGAAATAAACCTACCCTTTGACCTTTGCTCTGTCTGCGTGGGTTTTCTCCGGGTGCTCCGGTTTCCTCCCACAGTCCAAAGATGTGTGGGTTTGGTGGATTGGCCGTGCTAAATTGCCCCTTAGCGTTGGGGGGGACTAGCTAGGGTAAATATGTGGGGTTACAGGGGCAGGGTGGGATTGTGGTCAGTGCAGGCTTGATGGGCCGAATGGCCTCCTGAGCTGTGGGGATTCGATGATTCTGTGACTGATGAAAATGGGCTGGATTGATTTCGACCGGGTCAGAGAGCACAGGAAGGGACAGCAGGAGAGAGTGCAGGGGTTAGGAACACTGAGCCTGTCGACGAGGGGGTGTACCTCTGGGTTAAGTGTTTGTGTTAAAGTGGGGAGTGAGGTTGGAATGTAATAGCTGCCCATTCTCAGCTGGTCCGGGCCAGCCCCCTGTCTAATTGCTGTGGTCACAGTTCTGTAAGAAGCTTCAATGAATGAGAAGGACGTCTCTCTTCAATGCAGGGAAATACCCAGAACAGAGGCCCAGAGACGAGGTTACGTTTTTGGCGAGTGGGGAGAGTAGAGTTTAGAACCTCCCATCCTCTCACAATACAGAGTGATTACTGTCCCTAACCTGTCCATAAATTTAGCGTCACATTCCCGGATATTGGCGACCTCAGGGCACAGACACTTTAAGTTCCCTTCTCCCAGTAACAATGTCCTTTGTGCTAATGATCTGTAGTTGAAGCAGCCTGAATTATATTGGTGAGAGAATTAGATAGAGAGCGAGTATATACCTTGTAAATAAAGCGTCTCTACCCATCGCTTAGCACTGTCTGCTTAAAGCTTACAAACTCATCATTATTTGCACAAACATGGAAATCTACAATGGCATTTATAGAAATATATAATAAAAAATATCAAAACTCTCCACTCTGTCCTTTCTTTCAATATTATATCGAATCTATGGTGTTATCTACCTCATCCTGATCACAAATATTGAGGTCTATCACTCAGCTTCCTCCCACTCTCAGATCTCACTGGATCATGGATCAATTTCCAGCCACACTCACTCCAACCTTGGAAAATCCCACCCAAGGACAATGAACCTTGCGTCTGTGGTCCGTGTCCCGCCCGTCACTGTTCCCGTGGCAGGGAGGACGGTAAAATTCCCAATGGGTCAAAGGTTGGTCTGTGCTGAGTTGGGAGCGGGTACAGTTTGAATCCGGTTCCTGGATTGGGCAGCCGGAATGCTGACCCACTTCCGGTTCATACAATCCCTACAGTACGGACAGAGGCCATTTGGCCCATCGAGTCTGCGCCGACCACAATCCCACCCAGGCCCTATCCCCGTAACCCCACACATGTACCCTGCTAATCCCGGAGCATGGCCAATCCATCTAACCCGCACATCTTTGGACTGTGGGAGGAAACCCACACAGACATGGGGAGAATGTGCAGACTCCACACAGACGGTGACCCGGAGCCGGGAATCGAACCCGGGTCCCTGGCGCTGTGAGGCAGCAGTGTTTACCACTGTGCCACCCCGCCTGTGCCTCCGTGCTGTTGTGGCAGAGTGGTTAATTCACCAAAGAACTGCCTAGACGAGTGCTGTGGGACCCAGGTTCAAATCCCTCTGCAGCAGCTGCTGGAATTTCAGTTCAATGAATAAAACCAGTCTCAAAGTGGCGGCACTTGTGGTGCCAACCAAGCAGGCTGTTTTATCCTGGGTGGTGCTGAGCTGTACCCATGAGTGTTGGAGCTTCACCCATCCAGGCATGTTGACAGCATTCCATCACATTCCTGACTTGTGCATTGAAGATGGTTTTGGAGAGTCAGGAGGTGAGTTCCTCACATCAGGATTCCCAGCACTGACCGGTCCTGATATCCACAGTATTTACACGGCCAGTCCAGTTCAGCTTTTGGTCAATGCGAGATTCAGTGATGGTAACACAATTGAGTAGCACGGGGTGATGAGGTTAGATCCTGTCTTGTTGGAGATGGTCATTTCTTGGACTTGTGTGACTCATAAGAACTAAGAAATAGGAGCAGGAGTAGGCCATCTAGCCCCTTGAGCCTGCCCCGCCATTCAATAAGATCATGGCTGATCTGAAGTGGATCAGTTTCACTTTCCCACTTTCTCCCCATAACCCTTAATCCCCTTGTCTATCAGAAACCTATCTACCCGTGACTTAAATATATTTAGCGAGGTAGCCTCCACCACTTCAACGGGCAGAGAATTCCAGAGATTCACCACCCTTTGAGTGAAGAAGTTCCTCCTCAACTCTGATCTAAACTGCACCCCCCTTTATCTTGAGGCTGTGCCCCCTAGTCCTGCTGTCCTTTCTAAACGGGAAGAATCTCTCTACCTCTACCCTATCCATCCCATTCATCATCTTATACATCTCTATAAGATTCCCCCTCAGCCTTCTAAACTCCAACGAGTACTGACCCAGTCTATTCAGTCTCTCTTCATAGTCCAACCCCCTCATCTCCGGTATCAGCCTAGTGAACCTCCTCTGCACTCCCTCCAAGGCCAATATATCCTTCCGCAAGCGCGGCGACCAAAACTGCACACAGTACTCCAGCTGCGGCCTCACCAATGCCCTATAGAGCTGCAGCAAGACCTCCCTACTTTTATATTCTATCCCCCTCGCTATGAAGGCCAGCATCCCATTCGCCTCCTGACCACCTGCTGCACCTGCAGGCTGGGTTTTTGCGACTCGTGCACAAGGACCCCCAGATCCCTCTGCACCGTAGCATGCTGCAGCTTTTTGCCCTTTAAATAGTAATCCCTCCTACTATTATTTCTACCAAAGTGGATAATCTCACACTTGCTAACGTTATACTCCATCTGCCAGGTCCTCGTCCACTCGCTCAGTCTATCCAGATCCCTCTGCAGACTTCCACACCCTCCACGCAATTTGCTTTTCCACTCATCTTCGTGTCGTCAGCAAATTTCGTTACCCTACACTCAGCCCCCTCCTCCAGATCATCTATATAAATGGTAAACAGTTGAAGCCCCAGCACCGATCCCTGATGTTATTTGACTCGAATGTTATTTGCCACTTGTCAGCCCAAGTCTGGATATTGTCCAGGTCTTGCTACATTTTGACATGGTCTGTTTCAGTATCTGAGGAGTTATATACTGAGGAGTTACCAATGGTAAACGTTGTGCAGTCATCAGCGCGTATCCCCACCTCTGACCTTATAATAGGAAGGACATTGATGACCCAGCTGGAGATGGTTGGGTCTCGGATACCCCCCTGAGGGGTTCCTGCTGTGATGTCTTGCAGAATAATCTTGCAGTTAATTGGCCTTAAACAGCCAATGACCATCTTTCCTTTGTACCGGGGGTACTCCACCCAGCGGAGAGTTCCCCATTTCCCACTGAATTTTATTCTGCTCACTGGCAGCACAGGGAGTGAAAGGCAATCAGTAAAATGTCAGTCACCCTGAGGGTCAGTACAGCCGTCAGTCACCCTGAGGGTCAGTACAGCCGTCAGTCACCCTGAGGGTCAGTACAGCCGTCAGTCACCCTGAGGGTCAGTACAGCCGTCAGTCACCCTGAGGGTCAGTGTAATAGAAATATAGAAACTAGAAGCTCAGAGGAGGCCATTCAGCCCCTTTGGGCTGGCTCCACCATTCATTAAGCTCTTGGCTGCTGAGTAACCAGTTCCCGTTCCCTTTCCGTATTGCTGGAATGCCGCTGTGCCGATGTTGCTGCTTTCCCACTGTAACCGGGGTTCAGTCAGTTCCTGCAGTTTCCCAGTCCTCGTGGTTTGGCCATCACTCTCCCTGTCTGTGAATCATTAAATCATTGAGTAAGCAGGGAAAGTTACAAACCTCATCCACTAAACATGGTTACACAGTGAGCACGTGAATGTTGGCCTCACTCTCAGTGAATCCTCAGAGTTTGTGTCAATAGTTCGGATGGGGCTGTTTTTGTACAGTGAGTGCAGGAGGGTTTCCTGACACAATGCGTGGATAAGCCGACAAGAGGTGGGGCCACGTTGGACTTGGTCCTGGGTAATGAGCCGGGACAAGTGTTAGATTTGTTTGTGGGGGAGCACTTTGGAGATAGTGACCACAATTCATTATTGCAATGGAGAGGGATAGGGTCACACGGCAGGGCAAGGTTTATAATTGGGGAAGGGGTAATTATGATGCGATTAGGCAAGAATTAGGGAGCGTAAAATGGGAACAGAAGCGGTCAGTAATGGGCACAAACAAAAAGTGGAGCTTGTTCAAGGAACCAATACTGCGTGTCCTTGATAGGTACGTCCCTGTCAGGCAGGGAGGAAATGGCCGAGTGAGGGAACCACGGTTCACAAAGGAGGTTGAATGTCTTGTTGAGAGGAAAAGGAAGCGTGTGTAAGGATGAGAAAACAAGGTTCAGTTGGGTCACTTGAGGGTTACAAGGGTAGCAAGGAATGAGTTAAAGAAAGAGCTTAGGAGACTCGGAGGGGGCATGAGAAGTCCTTGATGGGTCAGATAAAGGAAAACCCCAAGGCTTTTTACTCTTATGTGAGAAATAAAAGAATGACCAGACTGTTAGGGCCAGTCAAGGTTAGTAGTGGGAACTTGTGCATGGAGTCAGGAGAGATAGGAGAGGCGATGAATGAATACTTTTCTTCAGTGTTCACTAAGGAGGGGCCATGGTTTTGAGGATGAGAGTGTGATACAGGCTGATAGGATGGAGGACGGAGATAGAAGATGATAGAATCCCTACAGTGCAGAAAGAGGCTATTCGGCCCATCAAGTCTGCACTGACCACAATCCCACCAGGCCCTACCCCCATATCCTACTAATCCCTCTAACCTACACATCTCAGTCTAACCCACACATCTTTGGACTGTGGGAGGAAACAGGACCACCCGGAGGAAACCCATGCAGACACGAGGAGAATGTGCAGACTCCACACAGACAGTGACCCAAGCTGGGAATCGAACCGGGTCCTTGGAGCTGTGAAGCAGCAGTGCTAACCCACTGTGCTACCGTGCCGCCTGTAAATGATGTTCTGAGAGAAGATGTATTAGCAAGTTTGAAAAACCTGAGGGTGGATAAGTCCCCTGGGCAGATGCGATACATCCGAGGATACTTTGAGAGGTAAGGGATGAGATTGAGTTTCTGGAAGTGGGTGAGAGCCAGGAATAGTCTGGGAGGGATTGATGAGTAACTCGACTGGAGGGGAACCGGAACTGGGTGAGATCACTGAGCTGCAATAATAGGAAGAGAAGTGATTTATAAATCAGAGCTCTGTGATAGTGAGAGTGGAGATTGAAACTTTATAAATTGACCCAGGGCTGAGCACGGTGGCACGGTGGTTAGCGCTGCTGCCTCATAGCGCCAGGGACTCAGGTTCGAATCCTGGCCTTGGGTCACTGTCTGTGTGGAGACTGCACATTCTCCCTGTGTCTGTGTGGGTTTCCTCCGGGTGCTCCAGTTTCCTCTCTCAGTCTGAAAGACGTGCTGGTTAGGGTGCATTGGCTGTGCTAAATTCTCCCCTCAGTGTAACCCGAACACTGAGCCAGAGTGTGACGACTGGGGGATTTCCACAGTAACTTCATTGCAGTGTTAATGTAAGCCTACTTGTGACATTGATAAATAAACGTTAAAGGAGTCCATAGGAAGTCCAAGTCTGTGCTTGGAAAACTGGATTGAGATTGATCGGATATCCCAGGACCCTCGACATTCTGGGAAGCAGCACTATTCCATCGTTACTGACAATGACTGACCGACACCAAGCCACCAAAGGTCACAGTGCAAACTGGAGAACAGAACCATGGGAAAGGTCAGAGTTACACAAGGGTCAACACATCAGAAACTCAGCACAAGGCAGACTAAAGCCAAAGCATTCATCATTTAAATCAAAATTATTCTCCAATGGTCTCTGAACTAAAATAGAAAATGCTGGAAAATCTCAGTGGATCTGACAGTGTCTGTGGAGAGAGAACAGAGCCAACATTTCGAGTCTGGGTGACCCTGCTTCAGAGCAGTCTCCGACTTGAGTTATACTCCAGCCTGCGTGACCAAAAGTGACAGTGTGACTGACACCTACAGGTGCACAAGAGTAATACAAGGGGGTTGCAGCATTGGCCCATTTTCCAGGCTGACTCGGGGCATTGATATAATTAAACAGAATCAGAATGTTTCCTGAAAAAAGAGGAATATTAACAGGGGCAGGGAGCAAGGGGGAGAGTGGGATTAGACTGGGTGGGATATTAGAGGATGCGGGGAGTGAGGGGGGAGAGTGGATTAGACTGGGTGGGATATTAAAGGGTGCGGGGAGTGAGGGGAGAGAGTGGGATTAGACTGGGTGGGATATTAAAGGGTGCGGGGAGTGAGGGGGGAGAGTGGGATTAGAATGGGTGGGATATTAAAGGGCGCGGGGAGTGAGGGGGGGAGAATGGGATTAGACTGGGTGGGATATTAAAGGGGTGTGGGGAGTGGGGGAGAGAGTGGGATTAGACTGGGTGGGATATTAAAGGGTGCGGGGAGTGAGGGGGGGAGAGTGGGATTAGAATGGGTGGGATATTAAAGGGCGCGGGGGAAGTGAGAGGGAGGGTGGGATTAGACTGGGTGGGGATATTAAAGGGTGCGGGGGAGTGAGGAGGAGGGTGGGATTAGACTGGGTGGATATTAAAGGGTGTGGGGAGTGAGAGGGATTAGATTACGTGGGTTATTTTCACTGGGGAGAATTGTCCTTTTTCTGATCTGGAACTTGTTCTTTTTGAATATTCTATCTCCATGACGGACACTCCAGTCATTATTTCCCCAGTGTTTGATCGTGTTGTCCCGCCAGCCCCACCCTCCTCTGGGTGATATTTCTAAGAGACTGACTTGTGGAGATCTCAGCTCCCCATCGCTAATTGCTATGTTGGTGGAATGATGTTTTGTGAGGCTAATATTTGGGCACCTAGGGTGTTAGACTCTGAGTGCAGACAGCTGTAACACCACAAGACAAGGGAGATTGCAACATTGGCAAATAAAACAGAATAAATCTTTCAGACAACATCCACTCACCCAAACAACTTTGCTTACACAGAGTGTTGGATTTACTGAATAAATATTGGAGTTGCCCCACTGGAAATGTTGGAGGAGATTTTGTGGAATAAGCCACAATTCCCAGAGGGATGGAAGGAGTGACTGGGGGAATCATCCAGCTGTTTAATTAGCTCCCGAAGGAATGTTTCCAGCCATATTAAAGCAGGCAGAGCGGATAGTGAAATGGTGCCACAGATATTTCCCTGTTTGACTTTGCACCTTTCCATTTGACCCAAACTCAAAACTGCAAAATTCCATTCCAGATCCGGTTCTTGGCTGATTTTTCAATCCTGCTGCTCCCTCCATATTCCCAGCTGCAATACAGGGTCAATATCTCAGCAAACCTCCTGCCTTAACATAAACCATGGAATTACACTCCCCACAGCACTCAATATCCTCCCTGTACCCTTTAATATCCCACCCAGTCTAATCCACTCTCCCCCTCACTCCCCGCACCCTTTAATATCCCACCCAGTCTAATCCCACTCTCCCCTTCACTCCCCGCACCCTTTAATATCCCACCCAGTCTAATCCCACCCTCCCCTCACTCCCCACACCCTTTAATATCCCACCCAGTCTAATCCCACTCTCCCCTCACTCCCCACAGCATTCAATATCCCACCCAGTCTAATCCCACCCCCTCATTCCCCGCACCCTTTAATATCCCACCCAGTCTAATCCCACTCTTCCCTTCATTTCCCGCTCCCTTTGATACCCCAGTTTTCCCAGTGAAGCCCTCCCAAATTATGTTCACACAGACTCTCTCCAAGAGCTGCCGATTCACAGCGCCAGAGATCCTTGTTTAAATAAGGCCTTGGGTCACTGTCTGTGTGGAGTCTGCACATTCTCCTCATGTCTGCGTGGGTTTCCTCTGGGTGCTCCGTTTTCCTCCCACATTTCAAATGTGTGCAGGTTAGGTGGATTGGTCATGACAAATTGCCCCTAAGTGTCAGGGGGAATTAGTGGGGTAAATATATGTGGTTACAGAGATAGGGTCTGGGTGGGATTGCACACTCGATGGGCTGAATGGCCTCCTTTTGCATTGTAGGAATTTTATCTTTCGATGATTCTAAGCTTGTTACACATTTCCAATGGTTTCTGCTTTTTCAGTTGAGTCATTTGTCAGCTGGTGGGGGGTTTCTGAGGAGGTCATTCACCCAGTGAGGCAAAATACAATGACTGATTCCACCCCCAGGGTGTTACAACAATTGACAATTATCCAGAGCAAACTCACCAATAGAAAGACAGTCAAAGTCATGGTTAACTTACACAAGTTACGCATCTATAATCATAATCATTATACCAACTTCTCATCTCCAAGACCTTACTTGTCATTCTCATGGCTCTTTATTACACTTCTGTGTCAGTTGTTCAGTGATGAATTCCAACGTCTGGGTTTACAGTGGGAATTGTGCATGTAAACAGTCACGCTACACTTACACAGACACACCAGTGGTGGCGCTGTAATAGCCAGGTTCTGCATCTCCTGTATAATAAAAGCAAAATACTGCGGATGCTGGAAATCTGAAATAAAAACAGGAAATGCTGGAAAGACTCATCAGGCCTGGCAGTGTCTGTGTCATTGAGACGTACAACAGACAGGTGGTGAGGGTGGCACAGTGGGTTAGCGCTGCTGCCTCACAGCACCAGGGACCCGGGTTCCATTCCCGGCTCGGGTCACTGTCTGTGTGGAGTCTGCACATTCTCCCCCCCTTGTCTGTGTGTCTTCCCTCTCGGTGCTCTGGTTTCCTGCCACATTTCAAAGGTGTGCGGATTAGGTGGATTGGCCATGCTAAAGTTGCCCCCTCGTGTCAGGGGAACGAGCGAGAGGAAATATATGGGGTTGTGGGGATAGGGTCTGGCTGGGATTGTGGTTGGTGCAGACTCGATGGGTCGAATGGTCTCGTTCTGCACTGTAGGGATTCTAGGCCCTCAGACTCATGGAGAGAGGTTGAGTTCACATCTTCAGTGGGATTTTCATGCCGCGCTCACCCCAAAACCAGAAAATCCCACCCGAGATCAATGGACCTCTCCGTGCTCTGGCCCTCGCTGGGAACAATTCCTGTGGCAAGCGGAACAGGAAAGTTCACTCCCTTGTGTCCTCAAGAGCCAAAGGAACTGAAATATAAGCTGGATTTTACTGTCCTGCCTGCCACAGGAATCGGAGAGGGTGAGGGGTGGACAATGGGAAGGTTCATTGATCTGGGGCGGGATTTTATGGTTTTGGGATACGTGAGGCTGAAAAGTCTTGTCCAGGATCTCTGTTTCTCTCTCCACAGATTCTACCAGACCCGGAGTGTCTCTGACATTCGCTGTTTTATTTCTGCCTTCACCATGTTCCTCTGCTCAAACAAATCTCCTCACCACCTTCTTCACTGCCCCAACCACAGATTTAAACCTTTGATGGAATTCTGTGACTCACCACCCAGATACACCCCGAACCCCCAGTCCGATTCCACCTGAAGACGAATGTCAGCACCGTCACCCTGGGACACCAGTGGTTTTTATGTAAATATCAGACAGGTTGCAGCCTCGGAGATATTTTCACAGGGAAACACTTCCCCCGGGTCAGACTGAAGTTGTGTATCAGTCTAACCTGAACGGTATGACAGCACCCATGGAATCCACAGGCAACAAGCACATTGTATCACTGACCGGAAAAATGGAGTGTTTCCAACGGACAACTGATTACATAAAGCGGAGAAACAGTCTATTGCGGTTCATTTATAAGTCACACATAAAAGTAGGGAGGTCTTGCTGCAGCTGTATAGGGCATTGGTGAGGCCGCAGCTGGAGTACTGTGTGCAGTTTTTGGGCGCCGCACCTGCGCAAGGATATTTTGGCCCTGGAGGGAGTGCAGAGGAGGTTTACTCGGCTGATACCGGAATTGAGGGGGTTGAGCTATGAGGAGAGGCTGAATAAACTAGACTTGTACTCGTTAGAGTTTAGAAGAATGAGGGGAGATCTCATTGAGACGTATAAGATGATGAATGGGATGGATAGGATAGAGGTGGAGAGACTCTTCCCGCTCAGAAAGGACAGTAGGACTAGGGGGCACAGCCTCAAGATAAAGGGGAGGCGGTTGAGAACAGAGTTGAGGAGGAACTTCTTCACTCAAAGGGTGGTGAATCTCTGGAATTCTCTGCCCGTTGAAGTGGTGGAGGCTGCCTCGCTAAATATTTTTAAGAAACGGGTTGATGGGTTTTTGATAAGAGAAGGGATTAAGGGTTATGGGGAGAGGGCGGGAAGGTGGAACTGAGCCACGACAGATCAGCCATGATCTTATTGAATGGCGGGGCAGGCTCGAAGGGCTAGATGGCCTACTCCTGCTCCTATTTCTTATGTTCTTATGTTCTTATAACAGTGCGGCACTCCCTCAGTACTGACCTCTGACAGTGCGGCACTCCCTCAGCACTGACCCTCTGACAGTGCGGCACTCCCTCAGTACAGACCCTCTGACAGTGCGGCACTCCCTCAGTACAGACCCTCTGACAGTGCGGCACTCCCTCAGCACTGACCCTCTGACAGTGCGGCACTCCCTCAGTACAGACCCTCTGACAGTGCGGCACTCCCTCAGTACTGACCCTCTGACAGTGCGGTGCTCCCTCAGCACTGACCCTCTGACAGTGCGGTGCTCCCTCAGCACTGACCCTCTGACAGTGCGGCACTCCCTCAGTACAGACCCTCTGACAGTGCGGCACTCCCTCAGCACTGACCCTCTGACAGTGCGGCACTCCCTCAGTACTGACCCTCTGACAGTGCAGCACTCCCTCAGTACTGACCTCTGACAGTGCGGCACTCCCTCAGCACTGACCCTCTGACAGTGCGGCACTCCCTCAGCACTGATCCTCTGACAGTGCGGCACTCCCTCAGCGCTGACCCTCTGACAGTGCGGCACTCCCTCAGCGCTGACCCTCTGACAGTGCGGCACTCCCTCAGCACTGACCCTCTGACAGTGCGGCACTCCCTCAGTACTGACCCTCTGACAGTGCGGCACTCCCTCAGTACTGACCTCTGACAGTGCGGCACTCCCTCAGCACTGACCCTCTGACAGTGCGGCACTCCCTCAGCACTGATCCTCTGACAGTGCGGCACTCCCTCAGCGCTGACCCTCTGACAGTGCGGCACTCCCTCAGCGCTGACCCTCTGACAGTGCGGCACTCCCTCAGCACTGACCCTCTGACAGTGCGGCACTCCCTCAGTACTGACCCTCTGACAGTGCGGCACTCCCTCAGTACTGACTCTCTGACAGTGCGGCACTCCCTCAGCACTGACCCTCTGACAGTGCGGCACTTCCCTCAGCACTGACCCTCTGACAGTGCGGCACTCCCTCAGCACTGACCCTCTGACAGTGTGGCACTGAGTAGACTTGCAACTGACCCGACCCCACACAGGGCAGGTGCAGTGTCACAGTGACTGCACCCTCTGCTTCCTGCCCCCACCCATACAACCCTACAGCATTCCAGCTCAGAAACACCCCTTCTGGCCCTTGTCTGCGCCAAACCATTTTTTGCCTCGTCCCAGTGACCCTAACTCAGTCTGGCATCCCAGGCACTCGGGGGTTAAATCCCCTTCAGAATTCCATGTGGAATGGTTCCCAAGGGCCTGGGGAATGGAATGCATTATCCCAATAACGGTGTAGTGGAGGGGGTCGGGGGGGAATGAATGGGGATGCTGGCGCTCCCATCTATTCCGGTGATAAGTGATAAGTTGCAGGAAGCTGTGATGTGTGTCTGTGAATCACATTCTGTCCAGCTGTTTCTCATTTCACCCTCACACTGGCACACACACACACACACACACACACACACACACACACACACACACACACACACACACCACTCACAAACATGAGTAACTATTTCCAGAAGCTTTGTGCCTGTTTTCCATCAGCGTCCCAGACTTCAACTTTCCCCTCTTTATCAGCCACACTCTCTCTCTCCCTCTCTCATCTCTTTATCTCCCCTTCAATCGTCTGTCTCGGAGGCAGAACGCACGACAGTCTGCATGGAGGATCGCTGATAATACAGGCATTATACACTCCTCGCCCACTCACACACTGCACATCCAAACACAAAAAAACAAAAAAAAAACGAGGTCCACCTCGTGTCAAACGAGGGGCATTCACACGGCGGGTCGTGCCTGGGCTGCTCTTGGAAGTTCCAGGAGTGGCCTAGTACTTCGTGTCGGTGTGTGTGCTTGATCCTGGACCGGTAGATGGGCGCCGCAACAGCTCAGTGACTAGCACTGCTGGCTGTGCAGACACATGGATTTGGGCCTGTGTCTGTGGGAGTTTGCGCATTCTCCCTGTGGTTGCGTGGGTTTCCTCCGGGCGCTCCGGTTTCCTCCCACACCCCAAAGATGTGCTCTCAGGCTAATCGGTTTTTACCAAATTGACACTATTTCTTCCCTGAATCTGACTGAGTAGGGTTCCATTCATAGATATGCAGGGTAGAATAGGTGTAGGGTGATGTGGCGGCGCGGGCTCGTTGGGCCGAAGGGCCTGTTTCCCGTGCTGGATTGTTCTTTGTTCTTTGTTCTTTGTTTAACACCAGAAGCCTCAGAAAACACTGAAGACAGTACTGAGGGAGTGCCGCACTGTCAGAGGGTCAGTGCTGAGGGAGTGCCACACTGTCAGAGGGTCAGTACTGAGGGAGTGCCGCACTGTCAGAGGGTCAGTACTGAGGGAGTGCCGCACTGTCAGAGGGTCAGTACTGAGGGAGTGCCGCACTGTCAGAGGGTCAGTACTGAGGGAGTGCCTCACTGTCAGAGGGTCAGTACTGAGGGAGTGCCGCACTGTCAGAGGGTCAGTACTGAGGGAGTGCCGCACTGTCAGAGGGTCAGTACTGAGGGAGTGCCGCACTGTCAGAGGGTCAGTGCTGAGGGAGTGCCACACTGTCAGAGGGTCAGTACTGAGGGAGTGCCGCACTGTCAGAGGGTCAGTACTGAGGGAGTGCCGCACTGTCAGAGGGTCAGTACTGAGGGAGTGCCGCACTGTCAGAGGGTCAGTACTGAGGGAGTGCCGCACTGTCAGAGGGTCAGTACTGAGGGAGTGCCTCACTGTCAGAGGGTCAGTACTGAGGGAGTGCCGCACTGTCAGAGGGTCAGTACTGAGGGAGTGCCTCACTGTCAGAGGGTCAGTACTGAGGGGAGTGCCGCACTGTCAGAGGGTCAGTGCTGAGGGAGTGCCGCACTGTCAGAGGGTCAGTACTGACGGAGTGCCGCACTGTCAGAGGGTCAGTGCTGAGGGAGTGCCGCACTGTCAGAGGGTCAGTACTGACGGAGTGCCGCACTGTCAAGGGTCAGTGCTGAGGGAGTGTCGCACTGTCAGAGGGTCAGTGCTGAGGGAGTGCCGCACTGTCAGAGGGTCAGTACTGAGGGAGTGCCACACTGTCAGAGGGTCAGTGCTGAGGGAGTGCTGCACTGTCAGAGGGTCAGTACTGAGGGGAGTGCCGCACTGTCAGAGGGTCAGTGCTGAGGGAGTGCCGCACTGTCAGAGGGTCAGTACTGAGGGAGTGTCGCACTGTCAGAGGGTCAGTGCTGAGGGAGTGCCGCACTGTCAGAGGGTCAGTGCTGAGGGAGTGCGGCACTGTCAGAGGGTCAGTGCTGAGGGAGCGCCGCACTGTCAGAGGGTCAGTGCTGAGGGAGTGCCGCACTGTCAGAGGGTCAGTGCTGAGGGAGTGCCGCACTGTCAGAGGGTCAGTGCTGAGGGAGTGCCACACTGTCAGAGGGTCAGTACTGAGGGAGTGCCGCACTGTCAGAGGGTCAGTACTGAGGGAGTGCCGCACTGTCAGAGGGTCACAGCCGCTCCTGTTCAGGGTTTTGGTCAGTTTGAGGGAGGCACTGCCTATATTACTTGCTGTGAAGAGGTTCCCTGAACTGGAACCAACATCGAATTCTGGCAGCTGGAACGTGCCCAGCTCAGTGGGGTTCCTGATCCGTTCCCTAAGTGAGGAACATTCCAATCCAACAGGAGATTCTGCTGCTCTTTTGTTGACACATCCTAACCTCACGGACATTGAGTCCAGAAATCTTTGGCAGGGATGGAAATCACTTTGATGACTATTTTTTCTGCTTTTCTTCTGAGCTGGTGGGAGTGAATCATATTGTTGGAGGATGGTACTACTGGTGGCAGCGGTTGAGTTAGCTGCTTTAACTCTATCTCATATTTCCTCTATAAATGTAACAACAACAAAAACCTTTACAACCTCCTCTTGTCCTGTTTATTGACACCTCCCGTCATTGCCACAGAGGCTGTTTCATTTCTCCAGCTTAAACTTTCAGCTGACAGAATCTCAGGGGCCTGATTATACCTGGGGGAGGCAATAGCCGAGCAGTATTATCGCTGGACTATTAACCCAGAAACTCTGCTCATGTTCTGGGGGACCCGGGTTCCAATCCCACCACGGCAGATGGTGGAATTTGAATACAATAAAAAATATCTGGAATTAAGAATCTCCTGATGACCCAATGTCAGAATAGCCCATCTGGTACCTTTAAGGAAGGAAATCTGCCGTCCTTACCCCGGTCTGGCCTACATGTGACTCCAGAGCCACAGCAATGTGGTTGACTCTGAACTGCCCTCCAAGGGTAACTGGGAATGGGTAATAAATGCTGTCCCAGCCAGGGACACCCGTGTCCCAGGAATGATTTTTCGAAATGGCAAATACTGAAAGCTGTACAGAAAACCCCTAGAAATACTCGGCAAAGGAACAGATTTAACATTTCGGGCCGATGTGCCTTTCGGAACTGGGAATAGTTCGAAATCTGACAAGTTCTAACAGGATTGAGAGAGGGAGAGTGTAAGAGGGAAGGTTAGTGACAGGGTAGAAAATAGAGGAGATTAAATAACAAAGAGTGAAGGCACAGGGATGAAGGAGATGGGAACAGACCAGGTGAAAAAGCAAAAGGTTTGTCTCGAGGAAGTGTTAAGGAAGAGTTTCCAATTCCATTTCCCTTCCTAAACCCAACGGCACGCTGAGGCAGACTTTATCCCGTTTCCATAGCTAGCAATTCCAGGAACAGATCTCTGCGGCCAGGGGCTCAGAGCTAGAGGGGGCGCCACTCCACATCAAGCATGGCTGACCCCAAGTCTCTCCCACTCTTATCGCCAGTCATTGGTGTGTTTCGGAGGATTTACAGATTGACACTCAACCTGTTTGGCAGCGTTATGGACACACCTTCCCTGGCCATTAAATTCTAGGGTGGGACTCGAAACCTGAGCTTCTGGCTCAGAGGCAGGGACAGTAACTGCATTGCACCACGGAACCAAGAACAACCCAGCACGGGAAACAGGCCCTTCGGCCCAACGAGCCTGCGCCGCCAACCAAGAGGAGTACAGAGGCTATGAACTATTCAAACGGAGAGAGATTGCAGAATCCGGTGGTGCAGAGGGATCTGGTGTCCAGGTTCAAGAATCACCAAAAATCAGTTTGCAGATACAGCGAGTGATGAGGAGGTAAATGGAATGTTGGTGTTTACTATAAGGGGAATCTAATTTAAACGTTAAGAAGTTTTACTGTGGCTGTACAGGGCCTTGGTGAGATAGAATGCTGTGTACAGTTTTGGTCTCCTTGCGTGAAGAGGGAATATGATTGCTTTAGAAGCAGTTCAGGGAAGATTCATTGCACCCAGCCCTGGGACTGAACAGTTTGGGTTCATACCCCAGTGGAGTTTGGAAGAATAGAGCGGTGGTCTTACTGAAACATCAGACCCTCAGGGGATGGGATAGGGGGGAATAACGAGAAATATTTCCCCACGTTGGAGAGACCAGAATCAGGGGGACAGAGCTTTAAACACAGATTAAGGTGGAGATGGGGAGGTACCTTTCCTTCCAAAGATCACCAGTCTGTGGAATTCCCTTCCATAGGGAGCAGTGGGATACGGCCACGGGATATATTCGGGGCGAGGGTCTGACAGAGTTTAATTCGGTAAGGAAATAGAGGGTTATGTGGGACAGTTAGGAAAATGAGGTTGAGGCCAAAGTCAGATCTTACTCAATGAACAGGTTCAATGGGCCGAATGGCCTGTTCCTGCTCCTATGAACTGTCCGTAAAACGTGAAATATCGCAGACCTGAAACATTGGGTAGAATGTTCCAGATCCACTAAAGTCAGCGCAATTTTACAACACTCATTGAATTAAACTGTCCCCATCCCCCACCGGGACAGGGGTAGTAACATTCCACTCAATAACACATTCTCTCACCATTGAGGCTGGGAGACCCCAGGGATCTTAACCAGCTCTCCTGTCGTTGGCTGCACTGTCAGAGGGTCAGTGCTGAGGGAGTGCTGCACTGTCAGAGGGTCAGTGCTGAGGGAGTGCCGCACTGTCAGAGGGTCAGTGCTGAGGGAGTGCCGCACTGTCAGAGGGTCAGTGCTGAGGGAGTGCTGCACTGTCAGAGGGTCAGTGCTGAGGGAGTGCCGCACTGTCAGAGGATCAGTGCTAAGGGAGTGCCGCACTGTCAGAAGGTCAGTGCTGAGGGAGTGCCGCACTGTCAGAGGGTCAGTACTGAGGGAGCGCCGCACTGTCAGAGGATCAGTGCTAAGGGAGTGCCGCACTGTCAGAGGGTCAGTGCTGAGGGAGTGCCGCACTGTCAGAGGGTCAGTACTGAGGGAGCGCCGCACTGTCAGAGGGTCAGTGCTGAGGGAGTGCCGCACTGTCAGAGGGTCAGTGCTGAGGGAGTGCCGCACTGTCAGAGGGTCAGTACTGAGGGAGTGCCGCACTGTCAGAGGGTCAGTGCTGAGGGAGTGCCGCACTGTCAGAGGGTCAGTACTGAGGGAGTGCCGCACTGTCAGAGGGTCAGTGCTGAGGGAGTGCTGCACTGTCAGAGGGTCAGTGCTGAGGGAGTGCCGCACTGTCAGAGGGTCAGTGCTGAGGGAGTGCTGCACTGTCAGAGGGTCAGTGCTGAGGGAGCGCCGCACTGTCAGAGGGTCAGTGCTGAGGGAGTGCCGCACTGTCAGAGGGTCAGTGCTGAGGGAGTGCCGCACTGTCAGAGGGTCAGTGCTGAGGGAGCGCCGCACTGTCAGAGGGTCAATACTGAGGGAGTGCCGCACTGTCAGAGGGTCAGTACTGAGGGAGTGCCGCACTGTCAGAGGGTCAGTGCTGAGGGAGTGCCGCACTGTCAGAGGGTCAGTGCTGAGGGAGCGCCGCACTGTCAGAGGGTCAGTGCTGAGGGAGTGCCGCACTGTCAGAGGGTCAGTGCTGAGGGAGTGCCGCACTGTCAGAGGGTCAGTGCTGAGGGAGTGCCGCACTGTCAGAGGGTCAGTGCTGAGGGAGTGCCGCACTGTCAGAGGGTCAGTACTGAGGGAGTGCCGCACTGTCAGAGGGTCAGTGCTGAGGGAGTGCCGCACTGTCAGAGGGTCAGTGCTGAGGGAGTGCCGCACTGTCAGAGGGTCAGTGCTGAGGGAGTGCCGCACTGTCAGAGGGTCAGTACTGAGGGAGTGCCGCACTGTTAGAGGGTCAGTACTGAGGGAGTGCCGCACTGTCAGAGGGTCAGTACTGAGGGAGTGCCGCACTGTCAGAGGGTCAGTGCTGAGGGAGTGCCGCACTGTCAGAGGGTCAGTAGTGAGGGAGTGCCGCACTGTCAGAGGGTCAGTACTGAGGGAGTGCCGCACTGTCAGAGGGTCAGTACTGAGGGAGTGCCGCACTGTCAGAGGGTCAGTGCTGAGGGAGTGCCGCACTGTCAGAGGGTCAGTGCTGAGGGAGTGCCGCACTGTCAGAGGGTCAGTACTGAGGGAGTGCCGCACTCTCAGAGGGTCAGTAGTGAGGGAGTGCCGCACTGTCAGAGGGTCAGTGCTGAGGGAGTGCCGCACTGTCAGAGGGTCAGTGCTGAGGGGAGTGCCGCACTGTCAGAGGGTCAGTGCTGAGGGAGTGCCGCACTCTCAGAGGGTCAGTGCTGAGGGAGTGCCGCACTGTCAGAGGGTCAGTGCTGAGGGAGTGCCACACTGTCAGAGGGTCAGTACTGAGGGAGTGCCGCACTGTCAGAGGGTCAGTGCTGAGGGAGTGCCGCACTGTCAGAGGGTCAGTACTGAGGGAGTGCCGCACTGTCAGAGGGTCAGTACTGAGGGAGTGCCGCACTGTCAGAGGGTCAGTGCTGAGGGAGTGCCGCACTGTCAGAGGGTCAGTGCTGAGGGAGTGCCGCACTGTCAGAGGGTCAGTACTGAGGGAGTGCCGCACTCTCAGAGGGTCAGTAGTGAGGGAGTGCCGCACTGTCAGAGGGTCAGTGCTGAGGGAGTGCCGCACTGTCAGAGGGTCAGTGCTGAGGGAGTGCCGCACTGTCAGAGGGTCAGCGCTGAGGGAGTGCCGCACTCTCAGAGGGTCAGTGCTGAGGGAGTGCCGCACTGTCAGAGGGTCAGTGCTGAGGGAGTGCCACACTGTCAGAGGGTCAGTACTGAGGGAGTGCCGCACTGTCAGAGGGTCAGTGCTGAGGGAGTGCCGCACTGTCAGAGGGTCAGTGCTGAGGGAGTGCTGCACTGTCAGAGGGTCAGTACTGAGGGAGTGCCGCACTGTCAGAGGGTCAGTGCTGAGGGAGTGCCGCACTGTTAGAGGATCAGTAGTGAGGGAGGGGAGGGAATGGGGAAAGGGGGTTCATAAACTTACAACTGAATTAAAAAATCTTTTTCCACATTCTGGGTTTCCCGGCTCCCAGTAACGTCGCCATCTTGATCTCCTTCTCCTGCCAGCCGTGTGTTTATTGGGGTTAGGGGGTAGGATGGCCTTACCACTCTGAGCCACCCCTGCAGGTAGAGCCAGCTTCCAGCTCCCACTGTGCAGAGTGGAACAGGTTCAGGATTCAGGAGCAGCTCCACAGAGAAGGAGCAGGGATTTGGCACTGAACGGTCCAGCACAGGCACAATGGAACAAATGGCCTTCTGTGCGGAGAATTCTCCAGTGAAAGGCCGCAGCCAGACTGCTGGAATGAGGGTCGCACCAATACCGGCAGCAGTATAACTCTGGTCCGATGCTCACTCACATTAAGGCGAGGCTGCTTGCTCGCTCCCAGCTGCTGTTCACTTTGTCACTTCACTGGGGCTCATTTCTCGAGGAAGGAGAAGGAGAGATGGCCTGATAGGAGACATGTCAAATGATGAGAATGTTTGATAGAGGAGACGGAGAGAAGATGTTTCCGCTCGTGTTCAGAGACCAGAGCTCGAGCAATCAACATCAGATCAGGACTAATAAACCCAACTCGGAATTCTGGAAAACCTTCTTTCCCCAGAGAGTGTAGGGTTCATTCCCGTGGAGAGTGGGGAGAACATGGGACTTGTTCCCATGGGGAGTGGGGAGAATGTGGGACTCGCTCCCACAGGGACTGGGGAGAATGTGGGACTCGTTCCCATGGGGAGTGGGGAGAATGTGGGACTCGTTCCTACGGGGAGTGGGGAGAATGTGGGACTCGTTCCCACGGGGAGTGGGGAGAATGTGGGACTCACTCCCACGGGGAGTGGGGGAGAATGTGGGACTCGGTCCCACGGGGAGTGGGGAGAATGTGGGACTCGGTCCCACGGGGAGTGGGGAGAATGTGGGACTCGTTCCCACGGGGAGTGGGGAGAATGTGGGACTCGCTCCCACGGGGAGTGGGGAGAATGTGGGACTCGTTCCCACGGGGAGTGGGGAGAATGTGGGACTCGGTCCCACGGGGAGTGGGGAGAATGTGGGACTCGTTCCCACGGGGAGTGGGGAGAATGTGGGACTCGGTCCCACGGGGAGTGGGGAGAATGTGGGACTCGTTCCCACGGGGAGTGGGGAGAATGTGGGACTCGGTCCCACGGGGAGTGGGGAGAATGTGGGACTCGGTCCCATGGGGAGTGGGGAGAATGTGGGACTCGGTCCCATGGGGAGTGGGGAATAGAATGGATATGTTTCTATAGGGAGCTGGATAAATACAAGGGTGAAAGGAATAGACAGATTGGATTTGGATGCAAGAAATATCCATAGAACATTACAGCACAGAAACAGGCCCTTCGGCCCATAATGTGCTGAACATAACACCACATTCAACTCATGCCTTCTGCCTGCTCCTATCCCAATTTCCTTGCATATCCATGTGCTTATCTTAAAGCTCCTTAAACCACCTCCACCCCCCCATCGTATCTGCCTCCACCCCCACCACCCCTGGCAGCACGTTCCAGGCACTTGCCGCTCTCTGTGTAAAACACTTCCCCCTCACATCTCCTTTAAACTTTCACCTTAAGTACCTGCCCCCTCGTCTTAAACATTTCAACGATTCCACCGGGGGACGATTCTGACAGTCCAGCCCATATCTACGGGAGTGCTCAGCAGGTCCGGCAGCACCTGTGGAGACAGGGAAGCCTGTTTCAGGATGTGCTGAAGTTGGGTCGGGAGAGAGACATGTTGCAGCAGGAAGTTTGGACAAACGGAATATTTCCTCCGCTCTGATTAACCGCAATTCCATACGGAACGTCACGATAAAACCTCCCGATTACTCTGTCTCTCATTGGTGCACAGAGATTCTCTCTGTCATGGTGTATTTAGTGGGGTTAAAGTCTGCAACAGCTGTTGGTATAACTGCAGTCCAGAACACCTGGCACCTGCCCAAATTCTGCCCAGTGAACATAGAACATAGAACATAGAACAGTACAGCACAAACAGGCCCTTCAGCCCTCGAGTTGCGCCGATCACATCAACCCCACCAATCTATAGACCTATCTATAACCCCCAATCCCATTAAACCCCATATACTCATCCAGAAGTCTTGTAAAAGACCCCAGCGAGTTCGCCTCCACCACCGATGATGGCAGCCGATTCCATTCACTCACCACCCTCTGAGTGAAAAACTTACCCCTAACATCACCTCTGTACTTCCCTCCCCGCACCTTA
>CM075754.1:20094374-20101874 GCA_037974335.1 Prionace glauca
GCTCACAGATCGATACATATTCATTCTCTGATGGCTCAGCCATGAGTTCAAGGGGCTGAATGGCCTCCTCGTATTCCCTAACCTCATCACACGGTACATATTCTTGCTACTTGGCTAATGTTGCCTACCTGATACTCTGCAGGAAAGGATGTCCCGAGGTATGGTACATTGGGGAGACCGTGCAGGCGCTACAACAATGGATGAATGAATGCTTGACAATCACCAGGTAAGACTGTTACTTTCTTGTCACGGAACGCTTCAGCTGTCACGGGCATTCGGCCTCTGATCTTCGGGTAAACGTTCTCCAAGGCGGCCTTCACGACACACGGCAGCGCAGTTGCTGAGCAGAGACTGAGGTCCAAGTTCCTCACACATAAGGACGGCCTCAACCGGGACCTTGGGTTCATGTTGCACTATCTTCATTATTTTTACTGCCTTTGAGCTTCCCAATGTTTTTGATGAAGGTGCAGGTTCTGTATGTTACTAAAAATAACCTTTTCCTGGATTTTACAAATATTTTAGTGATCATAAATCTATTTAAAAACTATATTTGCTGATATATCCCGTCATCATTTTAAAAATGTACATTTCCATACTGTTTTCAATGTTAATAATCTTAACCGAATTAACTTAAGAATCTTTGAACTCTAAATAATTCAATAAATAAATCCATTCAAGCAAAATTTTAGTACCTGTCAGAGAATGTTCTTTAGTGCTTGTTTGCAATGTAACCCATTTATCTTGCTCCTTTCCTCAAGGAAATATCACAGTATTGTTACGTCAATTGTGGATACACTCAAATAACCAGAATGATAGGGAGTGGGATATCTTAATCTTGGTTATGGAAAAGCTCGGCACAATATCAAGGGCCGAAGGGCCTGTACTGTTCTATGTTCTACCTGTAACCCCCATGACTTACCTGGGCTTGCAAAATCTCACTAACTGTCCTGGCTGGAGACAATACACATCTCTCTAACCTGTGCTTAACTCACTCTCCACTCACATTGCCTGGACCTGTAAAGACTTGATTACCTGTAAAGACTTGCATTCCAACCATTATTTTGTAATTGAGTTTGTGTCTGTCTATGCCCTGATTGTGAACACAACTCTTCACTCACCTGATGAAGGAACAGTGCACCGAAAGCTCGTGCTACCAAATAAAGCTGTTGGACTTTAACCTGGTGTTGTGAGACTTCTTACAGTGTCCACCCCAGTCCAACGCCGGCATCTCCACATCGTGGGTAAAAGCTCTAAAACATTTGTTCAAGAATAACATGGGACTAGCAGTTAAAGCAGTGATATGGCTGGAGTGAGAGTGATGGTGTAAAATGTCCAATAAACACAAGGTATGTCTGAGAAAAGCGTGTGTTATTTTATAGAGATTGATGTTGTGATGTTGGGAGAAGGAATTTCAGACTTGTCCATAATGTGTTTTCATTGTGAGATAGATCCAATCAGCAACTGTCATCAGAAATTCAACCCTGGGTTTCAGTTCATTTCTGTGTCTCCTGAAGACACTGCCTTTTGTACAGCCCCTGGTGCAGCATCAGGGGCTGTCTGAACGTGGCGCAGTGGGGTTAGTGTCCCTGTCTCCGAGCCAGAAAACTCCAGGCTCAAATCACACCCCAGGACTTGATGGCCAAGGAAGGTGTGTCTACCACACGGCCAAACAAGTTGAGTATCAACCTGCGAATCCTCCCAAACACACCAATGGCTGGTAGTGAGGGCAGGAGAGACTCCAGGTCAGTCACATTTGATGTGGAGTGGGGTCCCTTAAGCTGTAAGGCTCCTGGCAACAGACTAAGAACCTGTTCCAGGTAAAAACCCCACTACGGAAACAGACAAAAATCTGCCTTAGCGCACCATTATATGCAGGTAGAGAATTGGAATTATCTGGTGTGCAGTGGCTGGCTATTTGACAATGGGGTGCATCGCAACATGACTTTTTTTTATTCTCTGGAAAGGCCCATCCCTAATTACCCTTGAACTGAGCATCCTGCCTGGCCATTTCAGAGGGTAATATGGATCAACCTCATTGCTGTGGTTCTGGATTGACATATAGACCTGGCCAGGAGAGGACAGCAGATTCCTTTCCCTAAAGGGACAGATGGGTTTTTATGACAATCGGGGATAGTTGTCATGGTCACTGTTACTGCAATGAGCTTTATATTCCAGACTTTTTTAGTTGAATTTCAATTCCACCGGCTGCCATTGAAGGTGTATCTCCAGGGGATTATCCTGGCTCTCTGGGTTCTGTGTCACTACACGCCCACCTCTCTCCCAACCCACACACACCTCCACTGAGGGGACACCATTGGGTCGGGGTGGAAGTTCCAGATCGTTCTCTGGCCATAACGCTGCTGTTTGATTTCCAGGATCAGTGAACACTCTGAAAGCTGGAATGTTTGTCTCAGCGCATTCTGGGTGGATATATTGGCCAGAGCGCACGCCTAGCTCAGTAACTACACAGCTACTGGACAGCCATGTCCAAGCTAAGGCCCTGAGTGTTACTGGACGCCTTTGTCCTCAGACCATTCCCTGCTCGGGATGTGGGTTTGAGTCTCTGGAAGTGTTGCTAAGGTCACTGTTCCTGACCTGGCCCCATCCTGACTGTCCCAGTTCTCACACCCATCATTCCAGCTATTGATTTGATTTATTATTGTCACACGTTTTAACATACAGTGAAAAGTATTATTTCTTCTGCACTTTACAGAAAAAACAATATCATTCATAGAGAAGGAAAGGAGAGGGTGCAGAAAGTAGGGTTACAGTCACAGCGAGGGTGCAGAGAAAAATCAGCTTAGTGCGAGGTAGGTTCATTCAAAAGTCTGACAGCAGCAGGGAAGAAGCTGTTCTTGAGTCGGTCAGTACGGGACCTCAGACTTTTGTATCTTTTTCCAAAGGAAGAAGGAGGAAGAGAGAATGTCCGGGGTGCGTGGGGTCCTTAATTATGCCGGCTGCTTTGCTGAGGCAGTGGGAAGTGTAGACAGAGTCAATGGATGGGAGGCTGGTCTGCGTGGACTGGGCTACATTAATGTCCTTTTGTAGTTCTTTGTAGTCTTGGGCAGAGCAGGAGCCCAGACCGAGCTGTGATCCAACCAGAAAGAATGCTTTCTATGGGGCATCTGGAAAAGTTGGTGAGAGTGGTAGCGGACATGTCAAATTTCCTCAGTCTTCTGAGAAAGTAGAGGCGTTGGTGGGGCTTTCTTAACTATAGTGTCGGCGTGGGGGGGATCAGACAGATTGTTGGAGATCTAGGCACCTAAAAACCTGAAGCTCTTGACCACTCCAATTCATCCCCGTTGAGGTTGACAGGGGCATGTTCTCCTCTACACTTCCTGAAGTCGATGACAATCTCCTTCGTTTTTTGACATTGACTCTATCTTGTTCTTCACAAACTGTTGCAATCCATAACAACAACTGGTATTGATATAGCACCTTGAATGTGTGTAAAACAATCCACATGTTGCTTCACAGGAGCCTGGAATTTGAGAGTGAGCCATGTGGTGAGGAAATAGCTCAAGTGATGGACAGCTGGGTGGAATAGGCAGGTTTTAAATGGTGTCTTACAGAAGGAGGGTGGGGGGAGAGGAGGGGCTCAGAGACCAGAGGCCCGAGCTTTAGTGGCAGCTGCTGACCCAGCTCAGATCCAGCCGGAACCCTTGACCACTGGCTCCGAAACTAACATGGACCCTTGTATTGTAGAGGTCGTAGAGTCATAGAGGTTTACAGCATGGAAACAGGCCCTTCGGCCCAACTTGTCCATGCTGCCCTTTTTATTAATCACTAAGCTAATCCCAGCTGCCCGTGTTTGGCCCATTTCCCTCCATAAATTTATCCCTCAGCAAGTTTAAGCTGAATGAAAAAATTAAAGCTCCCATTTTTATAGAACCTTCCGCAGCCTCAGGAAATCTAAAAACCTTATCAGCCAAAGAAGTCTCTTTCGGAGGTGTCATGGCCCCACTTATAATGTAGCAAATGGGAGGTGTGGTGCTATTGTCACCAGGCGAGTAATCCAGAGATCCGGAATCGTGTCAAACGAGGGGCATTCACACGGCAGGTCGTGCCTGGGCTGCTCTTGGAAGTTCCAGGAGTGGCCTAGTACTTCATGTCGGTGTGTGTGCTTGATCCTGGACCGGTAGATGGGCGCCGCAACAGCTCAGTGACTAGCACTGCTGGCTGTGCAGGCACATGGATTTGGGCCTGTGTCTGTGGGAGTTTGCGCATTCTCCCTGTGGTTGCGTGGGTTTCCTCCGGGCGCTCCGGTTTCCTCCCACACCCCAAAAATGTGCTCTCAGGCTAATCGGTTTTTACCAAATTGACACTATTTCTTCCCTGAATCTGACTGAGTAGGGTTCCATTCATAGATATGCAGGGTAGAATAGGTGTAGGGTGATGTGGCGGCGCGGGCTCGTTGGGCCGAAGGGCCTGTTTCCCGTGCTGGATTGTTCTTTGTTCTTTGTTATACTCTCACTCGTGACTCCCTACTCACACTCCACTGGAAACTTCCAACACAGCGTCAAATCACTCAACATTGCCTTTAACAACCAATGAAATACTTGGGAAATATTCACTGCTGAAACACAGGAAACATGGCAGGCATTCAGTGCACAGCAAGACTCCAGAAACTGCAGTTTGATAAAGAGCCAATCACTTTTCTGATATTGACGGAAGGATAAAAGTTATCCCCCAGGGGAGATCACCCAGAACTTCCGCTAAATAATCACCGTGACATCCTCTATATTGACCTGAGAGAGAAAACACCTACTCCTAAAGACAGCCCCTCTGACAGTGCGGCACTCCCTCAGCACTGACCCTCTGACAGTGCGGCACTCCATCAGTGCTGACCCTCTGACTGTGCGGCACTCCCTCAGCACTGACCCTCTGACAGTGCGGCACTCCCTCAGCACTGACCCTCTGACAGTGCGGCACTCCCTCAGCACTGACCCTCTGACAGTGCGGCACTCCCTCAGCACTGACCCTCTGACAGTGCGGCACTCCATCAGTGCTGACCCTCTGACTGTGCGGCACTCCCTCAGCACTGACCCTCTGACAGTGCGGCACTCCCTCAGCACTGACCCTCTGACAGTGCGGCACTCCCTCAGCACTGACCCTCTGACAGTGCGGCACTCCCTCAGCACTGACCCTCTGACAGTGCGGCACTCCCTCAGCACTGACCCTCTGACAGTGCGGCACTCCCTCAGCACTGACCCTCTGACAGTGCGGCACTCCCTCAGCACTGACCCTCTGACAGTGCGGCACTCCCTCAGCACTGACCCTCTGACAGTGCGGCACTCCCTCAGCACTGACCCTCTGACAGTGCGGCACTCCCTCAGCACTGACCCTCTGACAGTGCGGCACTCCCTCAGCACTGACCCTCTGACAGTGCGGCACTCCCTCAGCACTGACCCTCTGACAGTGCGGCACTCCCTCAGCACTGACCCTCTGACAGTGCGGCACTCCCTCAGCACTGACCCTCTGACAGTGCGGCACTCCCTCAGCACTGACCCTCTGACAGTGCGGCACTCCCTCAGCACTGACCCTCTGATAGTGCGGCACTCCCTCAGCACTGACCCTCTGACAGTGCGGCACTCCCTCAGCACTGACCTTCTGACAGTGCGGCTCTCCCTCAGTACTGACCCTCTGACAGTGCGGCACTCCCTCAGCACTGACCCTCTGACAGTGCGGCACTCCCTCAGCACTGACCCTCTGACAGTGCGGCACTCCCTCAGTACTGACCCTCTGACAGTGCGGCTCTCCCTCAGTACTGACCCTCTGACAGTGCGGCACTCCCTCAGCACTGATCCTCTGACAGTGCGGCACTCCCTCAGCACTGACTCTCTGACAGTGCGGCACTCCCTCAGCACTGACCCTCTGACAGTGCGGCACTCCCTCAGCACTGACCCTCTGACAGTGCGGCACTCCCTCAGCACTGACCCTCTGACAGTGCGGCACTCCCTCAGCACTGACCCTCTGACAGTGCGGCACTCCCTCAGTACTGACCCTCTGACAGTGCGGCACTCCCTCAGTACTGACCCTCTGACAGTGCGGCACTCCCTCAGTACTGACCCTCTGACAGTGCGGCACTCCCTCAGCACTGACCCTCTGACAGCGCGGCACTCCCTCAGCACTGACCCTCTGACAGTGCGGCACTCCCTCAGCACTGACCCTCTGACAGTGCGGCACTCCCTCAGCACTGACCCTCTGACAGTGCGGCACTCCCTCAGTACTGACCCTCTGACAGTGCGGCACTCCCTCAGCACTGACCCAGTTTGTGTCTGTATATGCCATGTTTGTGAACACATCTCCTCACTCACCTGAAGAAGGGGCGAGAGTTGAAATAAACCTGTTGGAATTTAACCTGGTGTTGTGAGACTACTTACTCTATCTCGCCTGTAGTCTGTGAGGATACAAAGACTTCATTCAAGGCCCCAGCAATTTCCTCTCTTGCCTCTCTCAGTATTCTGGGGTATATCCCATCAGGTCCTGGGGACTTGTCCACCTTAAAGTTTCTCAAGACTCCCAGTACCTCTTCTTTTTTGATCTCAACATGACTCAAACTATGTACACACCCTTCCCCAGACTCATCATCCAAGTCCTTCTGTTTGGAGAATACTGATGCAAGGTACTCATTTAATACCTCGCCCATTTCCTCTGGCTCCATGCATAGATTCTTATTAATAAGAACTAGGTGCAGGAGTCGGCCATCTGGCCCTTCGAGCCTGCCCCGCCATTCAATAAGATCATGGCTGATCTTTTCGCTCAGCTCCACTTACCCACCCGTTCACCATAACCATTAATTCCTTTACTGTTCAAAAATGTATCTATCCTTGCCTTAAAAACATTCAATGAGGGAGCCTCAACTGCTTCACTGGGCAGGGAATTCCACAGATTCACAACCCTTTGTGTGAAGAAGTTCCTCCTCAACTCAGTCCTAAATCTGATCCTTGTTATTTTGAGGCCATTCCCCCTAGTTCTAGTTTCACCCGCCAGTGGAAACAACTTCCCTGCTTCTATCTTATCCATTCCCTTCATAATCTTATATCTTTCTATAAGATCTCCCCTCATTCTTCTGAATTCCAATAAGAATAGCCCCAGTCTATTCAGTCTCTCCTCATTAGCCAACGCTCTCATCTCCAGAATCACCCTAGTGAATCTCCTCTGCACCCCCTCCAGTGCCAGTATATCCTTTCTCAAGTAAGGAGACCAATCTGTACACAGTACTCCAGGTGTGGACTCACCAGCACCTTATACAGCTGCAACATAACCTCACTGTTTTTAAACTCCATCCCACTCGCAATGAAGGATAAAATTCCATTTGCTTCTTAATTACCTGCTGCACCTGCAAACCAACTCCTTGAGATTCCTGCACCAGGACACCCAGGTCCCTCTACACAGCAGCATGCTGCAATTTTTTACCATTTAAATAATAGTCCATTTTGCTGTTATTCCGACCAAAATGGATGACCTCACATTTACCAACATTGTATTCCATCTGCC
>CM075754.1:20106874-20169374 GCA_037974335.1 Prionace glauca
TTTGTAAACCAGGGGAAGGGTTTCTCTCTCTCTCTCTCTCTGTGGTTTACTCTGCTCCTTCCTCTTAGTGAATGGTAGCAGCCACAATACCATGTGACTGGCTCTAGCTGTCGATAGAAATGGTATAAAAGGTTGGAGCCGACAGTTAAACACAACAATTACAGAATTTCCAGCAATTCACAGCTCTCAGCGGCAAGGTTACTGAAGATGAGGATTTTCCTTCTTCTCACGCTCCTTGGATTGCTGGGACAGTCCTGGTGCAGAGGTAAGGATTTCTGTCTCAATAATAAATCCAGCAGAGAACCTGTTCAGCTGTTAGTGAGGCTGCAACTATCCGGGGAGGTTATTACGCTGGAATTCCTACAGGAACCTCCCTCCCTCAGGAAGATTTTCAATAAGTATTGTCTGCTGTAATGTTGGGTTATTCATTTAAACATTTATTAAACTATCGTTAAGGAGCTGAGTGCTAATCCTTTACATTTCCAACATCCCGTCTGTAATTTATTCAGAGAGCTCTCTGGGTCTGCGTTCCACTCATTATTACCAATGTGGCATTTTCACTGTCAGGTTATTTCCTGGGACTGATTTCCCCCTCACACGGACCCCCACCCCCCGCTCCGTACCTGAGCCAGTGACCTTGTGAGGATTCAGTTGGAGCAGGAACCCTTTACCATGACTCTGCGAGTTTACACAATGATCCCGTGACCTTATACAGTGACCTTGAAGCCCCTTGGCCCTACAATCCCCTTTCCATTGTAAGGTCAGAAGTGGGGGTGTTCGCTGAGAACTGCACAATGTTCAGTATCCTTCATAACATAAGAACATAAGAAATAGGAGCATAGAACCAGCATAGAACCCTACAGTGCAGAAACAGGCCCTTCGGCCCATCGAGTCTGCACCAAACACAATCCCACCCAGACCCTATCCCCATATCCCTACACATTTACCTGCTAATCCCTCTAACCTACACATCCCAGGATACTAAGGGGCAATTTTAGCATAGCCAATGAACCTAACCCGCACATCTTTGGATTGTGGGAGGAAACCGGAGCACCCGGAGAAAACCCACGCAGACACGAGGAGAATGTGCAAACTCCACACAGGCAGTGACCCGAGCCGGGAATCGAACCCAGGACCCTGGAGCTGTGAAGCAGCAGTGCTAACCCACTGTGCTACCGTGCCGCCCCGCCATTCAATAAGATCATAACCCTCCACAGATACTGAGGTGGTCCATATCCCTCAGGGGAGTGTCCGAGACCCAACCATCTCCAGCTGTGTCATCAATGTCCTTCCTTCTATTATAAGGTCAGAGGTGGGGTTTCGCGCTGATGACTGCACAACGTTTACCATTGGTAACTCCTCAGTATATAACTCCTCAGATACTGAAATGGACCATGTCAAAATGCAGCAAGACCTGGACAATATCCAGACTTGGGCTGACAAGTGGCAAATAACATTCGAGTCACACAAGTGCCAGGAAATGACCATCTCCAACAAGACAGGATCCAACCATATCACCCTTTGCTATTCAACCACAATATCATCACTGAATCCATCACTGTAAACATCCTGGGGGTTATCACTTACCAGTAACTGAACTGGACCCAGCCATATAAATACTGTGGTTACCAGAACAGGTCAGAGACTGGGAATCCTGTGGTGAATAACTCACCTCCCCAAAGCCTGTCCACCATCTACAAGGACACAAGTCAGGAGTGTGATGGAATACTCCCCACTTGCCTGGATGGGGGCAGCTCCAACAACACTCAGGAAGCTCAAAAACCATCCAGGGCAAAGCAGCCCATTTGACTGGCACCCCATCCACAAACATCCACTCCCTCCACCACTGTAGCAGCCGTGTGTACCATCTACAAGACGCACTACAGCAATTCACCAAGGCTCCTTAGACAGCACCTTCCAAACCCACCACCACTTCCATCCAGAAGGACAAGGGCAGCAGATACATGGGGATACCAGCTCCCCTCCAAGTTCCACCATCTTGACTTGGAAATATATCGGCCGTTCCTTCACTGTCACTGAGTGAAAACCCCGGAACTCCCTCCCTAACAGCACTGTGGGTGTACCTACACCTCAGGGACTGCAGTTGGTTCAGGAGGCAGCTCACCAAGGGCAATTGAGGATGGGCAATAAATGCCAGCCAGCAATGCCCACACCCACCAACAAATAAACCCTAATCCCTAAAATTAGGAAATCAGGCTATTGTATCCCGTCTGGGAAGAGAATCACATTCCCAGGAGTGTTTGCCCCATTGGGATAACGGGATTGATAGCAAGAGAGTGTGAGAGAGGAAGATAGTGTGAGAGAGGGAGAGAGTGTGAGAGAGGAAGAGAGTGTGAGAGAGGGAGAGAGTGTGAGAGAGGGAGAGGGTGTGAGAGGGAGAGAATGTGAGAGGGAGAGAATGTGAGAGGGAATAAAGAAGAACATGACAGAGGGAGAGATAGGTAGACAGACAGATGGGCAGATAAACAGACAGACAGACACGCAGACAGAGAGACAGTTGGATGGATGGGTGGACAGTGAGATATGATCAGCTACGAAGTCCAGCATTGTACAATATTCTGCTAACATTGACATTTGACCTTTGTGGAAAGTGATTGTAATTTTTGGTGTCTGTGTTACAGCTATCGTCAGTGGCTCTGCGGACAGTCTGAGTGACGGTCAGTATACCTTCCCTCTCCGGCCACTCTTCTCAAAGGAGGTTTGATTGTGAAATCAGTCTGAATGTTTCTGCTCTAATTATTTAATTATTTCCTTGTTTGTGCAGATGTACGAGAAGAGGCTGATATTGAAGGTTTGTAGATTTTAATATTTAAACTGGATTCTAATGACCTTGCTGAAATCAATAAATTCTCATCTTGACAAATGAGAGGAAAGGACAGCTCTCTAATCTATAACAGAGAAAGGCTGCTGTGAGGGAGGAGGGTCAGATTTCTAAGGAGGTTTTGTAATTTATTGATTGTAGAACAGAGGCTGAAAGAGAAACAGGGAGAGACAATGATGGAGCAAGAGAGACAGATAGGAGAGAGTGGAGAGGAGTGAGACAGACAGGAAAAGGGTGAGACAGACAGACAGAGCGGCAGCTCGAATTGCTAACCCTGATCATCCTATTTGTTCCATTATCCACCCCCAATCTCAGAGATAAAAACAGAGAGTGACAGAAGGGTGAGAGAGATCCGTGAGACACAGAGAGAGACGTTTGTCTCCCTTTCTCTACACCCTAGCTATGACTATGACAGTGGGTGTCACAGTGGCACAGTGGGTTAGCACTGCTGCCTCACAGCACCAGGGACCCGGGTTTGATTCTCGGCTTGGGTCACTGTCTGTGTGGAGTCTGCATGTTCTCCCCATATCTGCGTGGGTTTCCTCCGGGTGCTCTGGTTTCCTCCCACAATCTAAAGATGTGCGGGTTAGGTGGAATGGCTGTCGGGGGGATTAGCAAGGTAAATATGTGGGGTTATGGGGATAGGGCCTGAGTGGGATTGTTGTCAGTACAGACTTGATGGGCTGAATGGTCTCCTTCTGTAGGGATTCTATGACTGTAACACTACATTCTCCTTTCCTCATCCCCTATGTGCTCTATGAACAGTATGCTGTGTCTGTACAGTGTGCAATAATTCTTTTCACTGTATACCAATACATGGGACAATAATAAATCAAACCAAAACATATACTACAGAGTGCTGGTTATTAACCAATTGAAACCTGTCCTTTGGCCTCTTCTCTGGCAGGATAGATGTTGCTGATTTGATTCTGTGACAGAGGGAGTGAGGGGGGTGGGGGTGAGACTGCAGCAAGTTCCTGATGAGCCCCCAGTGTGAGATGTTTGGGGTGGGACACAGAGAGAGGACATGGCCCCTCGTCTTCATTCTTCACCACCTCCTCTTTCAGCTCAGGTCCACCCCTCCTCCTCTCTGTGATCCCTCGTCCTTTATCCTGTTAACTTCCTGCCTCCTGGGCCCTTTTTCTTCTTAAAAATCAAATAATTCGTGTTAGTTTTTTCTTGTGGAGGGTAGTGAGTGGGTGAGGGGTGGTGGGGAACGCAGGGGGGGCACCGCAACATGGCAGAAAAGAGGAGGGGGTAGGTTTGGGGGGTGGGGAGGCCGGAGAGAACAGACAGAAAACAGGGTGATGGTCTGCTTCTGTTGTGTTTTAGGTAGTTGGGGGAGGGGGGAGGTGGCTGTTGAGGTGGGGGGGGGGGTGTTTTGAGGAGGTGGTTGTTGAGGGGGTGTGTTTTTGGGGAGGGGGAGATGGTTGTTGAGGTGGGGGGTGTTTTGGGGGGAGGGGAGAGGCAGTTGTTGAGGTGGGGGGTGTTTTGGGGAGGGGGGAGGTGGTTGTTGAGGTGGGGGGTGTTTTGGGGGGAGGGGAGAGGCAGTTGTTGAGGTGGGGGGTGTTTTGGGGAGGGGGGAGGTGGTTGTTGAGGTGGGGGTGTTTTGGGGAGGGGGGAGGTGGTTGTTGAGGTGGGGGTGTTTTGGGGAGGGGGGAGGTGGTTGTTGAGGTGGGGGTGTTTTGGGGAGGGGGGAGGTGGTTGTTGAGGTGGGGGGTGTTTTGGGGAGGGGGGAGATGGTTGTTGAGGTGGGGGTGTTTTGGGGAGGGGGGAGGTGGTTGTTGAGGTGGGGGTGTTTTGGGGAGGGGGGAGGTGGTTGTTGAGGTGGGGGGTGTTTTGGGGGGAGGGGGGAGGTGGTTGTTGAGGTGGGGGGTGTTTTGGGGAGGGGGGAGGTGGTTGTTGAGGTGGGGGTGTTTTGGGGAGGGGGGAGGTGGTTGTTGAGGTGGGGGTGTTTTGGGGAGGGGGGGAGGTGGTTGTTGAGGTGGGGGGTGTTTTGGGGAGGGGGGGGGTGGTTGTTGAGGTGGGGGTGTTTTGGGGAGGGGGGAGGTGGTTGTTGAGGTGGGGGGGTGTTTTGGGGAGGGGGGAGGTGGTTGTTGAGGTGGGGGTGTTTTGGGGAGGGGGGAGGTGGTTGTTGAGGTGGGGGGTGTTTTGGGGAGGGGGAGGTGGTTGTTGAGGTGGGGGGTGTTTTGGGGAGGGGGGAGGTGGTTGTTGAGGTGGGGGTGTTTTGGGGAGGGGGGAGGTGGTTGTTGAGGTGGGGGTGTTTTGGGGAGGGGGGAGGCAGTTGTTGAGGTGGGGGGTGTTTTGGGGAGGGGGGAGGTGGTTGTTGAGGTGGGGGTGTTTTGGGGAGGGGGGAGGCAGTTGTTGAGGTGGGGGGTGTTTTGGGGAGGGGGGAGGTGGTTGTTGAGGTGGGGGTGTTTTGGGGAGGGGGGAGGTGGTTGTTGAGGTGGGGGTGTTTTGGGGAGGGGGGAGGTGGTTGTTGAGGTGGGGGTGTTTTGGGGAGGGGGGAGGTGGTTGTTGAGGTGGGGGGTGTTTTGGGGAGGGGGAGGCAGTTGTTGAGGTGGGGGTGTTTTGGGGAGGGGGGAGGTGGTTGTTGAGGTGGGGGGTGTTTTGGGGGGAGGGGGAGGTGGTTGTTGAGGTGGGGGGTGTTTTGGGGAGGGGGAGATGGTTGTTGAGGTGGGGGGTGTTTTGGGGAGGGGGAGATGGTTGTTGAGGTGGGGGGTGTTTTGGGGAGGGGGAGGTGGTTGTTGAGGTGGGGGTGTTTTGGGGAGGGGGGAGGTGGTTGTTGAGGTGGGGGGTGTTTTGGGGAGGGGGAGATGGTTGTTGAGGTGGGGGGTGTTTTGGGGAGGGGGAGGCAGTTGTTGAGGTGGGGGTGTTTTGGGGAGGGGGGAGGTGGTTGTTGAGGTGGGGGTGTTTTGGGGAGGGGGGAGGTGGTTGTTGAGGTGGGGGGTGTTTTGGGGAGGGGGGAGGTGGTTGTTGAGGTGGGGGTGTTTTGGGGAGGGGGGAGGTGGTTGTTGAGGTGGGGGTATTTTGGGGAGGGGGGGAGGTGGTTGTTGAGGTGGGGGTGTTTTGGGGAGGGGGGAGGTGGTTGTTGAGGTGGGGGGTGTTTTGGGGAGGGGGGAGGTGGTTGTTGAGGTGGGGGGTGTTTTGGGGAGGGGGGAGGCAGTTGTTGAGGTGGGGGGTGTTTTGGGGAGGGGGGAGGTGGTTGTTGAGGTGGGGGGTGTTTTGGGGAGGGGGGAGGTGGTTGTTGAGGTGGGGGTGTTTTGGGGAGGGGGAGGTGGTTGTTGAGGTGGGGGTGTTTTGGGGAGGGGGGAGGTGGTTGTTGAGGTGGGGGTGTTTTGGGGAGGGGGGAGGTGGTTGTTGAGGTGGGGGTGTTTTGGGGAGGGGGGAGGTGGTTGTTGAGGTGGGGGTGTTTTGGGGAGGGGGGAGGTGGTTGTTGAGGTGGGGGTGTTTTGGGGAGGGGGGAGGTGGTTGTTGAGGTGGGGGTGTTTTGGGGAGGGGGAGGTGGTTGTTGAGGTGGGGGTGTTTTGGGGAGGGGGGAGGCGGTTGTTGAGGTGGGGGTGTTTTGGGGAGGGGGGAGGTGGTTGTTGAGGTGGGGGTGTTTTGGGGAGGGGGGAGGCGGTTGTTGAGGTGGGGGTGTTTTGGGGAGGGGGAGGTGGTTGTTGAGGTGGGGGTGTTTTGGGGAGGGGGGAGGTGGTTGTTGAGGTGGGGGTATTTTGGGGAGGGGGGGAGGTGGTTGTTGAGGTGGGGGTGTTTTGGGGAGGGGGGAGGTGGTTGTTGAGGTGGGGGTGTTTTGGGGAGGGGGGGAGGTGGTTGTTGAGGTGGGGGTGTTTTGGGGAGGGGGGAGATGGTTGTTGAGGTGGGGGGTGTTTTGGGGAGGGGGGAGGTGGTTGTTGAGGTGGGGGGTGTTTTGGGGAGGGGGGAGGTGGTTGTTGAGGTGGGGGGTGTTTTGGGGAGGGGGGAGGTGGTTGTTGAGGTGGGGGTGTTTTGGGGAGGGGGGAGGTGGTTGTTGAGGTGGGGGTGTTTTGGGGAGGGGGGGAGGTGGTTGTTGAGGTGGGGGTGTTTTGGGGAGGGGGCTGCGAGGTTGGGAGTTTGTGGGTTTCTGGGGGCTGGGGTAGAAATCCAAGTGTTGTGTGTGTGTTGGAGACGTGTTTTGGGGGGGTTTTTGTCTGCGGGGGGGGGGCGGTCTTGAGTCTGTTGCTGAGTCAGATTCTGTTTTCTCGGGGGGCGGGGGTGGGGGAGGGGGGTGGGTGTCGGGTTTGTTAGTGGGTGAGCTACTGAGGGGGTAGTAGGTTGGCTACTGGGGGGGAGGGGGGACAAGAGGTCAGACAGTAGGGAAAGTTTGTGGGGTTTCCTGCTCGGGATGTTGGAGGGTCGCTGCCTTCAGTAGATATTGTTTCAATCTCTGCCCCTCTCTCCTTGTTGCAGGATTGTCCAGTCGCTCCGATGAGAGTCATGGAGATGGTCAGTACTTTCCCTTTCCCATTCACTTTCCCCTGCTCTCCTGACGGTGCTGACTCTGGGAGGAGCTGCCTCAGGGTTCGGGAGATCCCACTCCCCTCACCCTGGGGCTGTTCCTCACCAGGCAGGTAGATAGTGAGTGTCTGTGGGATCCACTCCCCAGCCCCCGACCCTGATCCACCCAACGCAGTCTGTCGACACAGACATGGAGCGGGAACTCTGCCTAACCTGCCCCCTTCCCTAATCCCAAGGCAGGGGGAGAGATTACACAGAACTCCACTGTCACTGACCCACTGCAATGCAGACTGTGGGACAGATCGGGGACATCCCAGCTTTGAGATTCTGCCACATTGCAGCAGGCAGATGTGCTGGGATCTTCCTCTGTAATCCTCTTGTTGTTTATACACTCCACTTATTCCAAGGTCACTTTGTAAAAAGACAAGATAATCTCGATTACATATCATACTGGAATCTGTAGCTAATAAGAACATAAGAAATAGGAGCAGGAGTAGGCCATCTGGCCCTTCGAGCCTGCCCCGCCATTCAATAAGATCATGGCTGATCTGTCGTGACTCAGCTCCACCTTCCCGCCCTCTCCCCATAACCCTTAATCCCTTCTCTTATCAAAAACCCATCAACCCGTTTCTTAAAAATATTTAGCGAGGCAGCCTCCACCACTTCAACGGGCAGAGAATTCCAGAGATTCACCACCCTTTGAGTGAAGAAGTTCCTCCTCAACTCTGTTCTAAACCGCCTCCCCTTTATCTTGAGGCTGTGCCCCCTAGTCCAACTGTCTTTTTTGAGCGGGAAGAGTCTCTCCACCTCTATCCTATCCATCCCATTCATCATCTTATACGTCTCAATGAGATCTCCCCTCATTCTTCTAAACTCTAACGAGTACAAGCCTAGTTTATTCAGCCTCTCCTCATAGCTCAATCCCCTCAACTCCGGTATCAGCCTAGTAAACCTCCTCTGCACTCCCTCCAGGGCCAAAATATCTTTGCGCAGGTGCGGCGCCCAAAACTGCACACAGTACTCCAGCTGCGGCCTCACCAATGCCCTATACAGCTGCAGCAAGACCTCCCTACTTTTATATTCAATCCCCCTCGCTCAGGACTACTAACTATTATCCAACATTAGCCACAGACAGCAGGGCAAATCCAACCCGGTTAATGATCACACTAACCATCTCCCCTCAATTATCAGTAAAGGTGATTTAACTGAGCTTTCAAACAACACTCCGCTACTCATCTCCCAACTTCTCATTACAGCCTTAGTTCAAACACAAACAAAGAGATGTGTCCCAGAGGTGACAGTGACTGCCCTTCACATCGAGGCAGTGTTAGCCCGCATTCAGGAGCCCTCGTGAAACTGGAGTCAATGGGAATCGGGGGAAAACTCTCTGCTGGTTAGAATCCTACCCGGCAGAAAGGAAGATGGTTATGAGTCAATTATCTCAGCTCTAGGACACTGCTACAAGAGTTCCTCAGGGGAGTGTCCGAGACCCAACTATCTCCAGCTGGGTCATCAATGTCCTTCCTATTATAAGGTCAGAGGTGGGGATTCGCGCTGATGACTGCACAACGTTTACCATTGGTAACTCCTCAGTATATAATCCTCAGATACTGAAACAGACCATGTCAAAATGCAGCAAGACCTGGACAATATCCAGACTTGGGCTGACAAGTGGCAAATAACATTCGAGTCACACAAGTGCCAGGAAATGACCATCTCCAACAAGACAGGATCCAACCATATCACCCCTTGCTATTCAACCACAACATCATCACTGAATTGCCCACAATCAACATTTTGGGGGTTACCCCCGACCAGAATCTGAACTGGACTAGCTAGATAAATGCTGTGGCTACCAGAACAGTTGAAAGGCTAGGAATTCTGTGATGAATAACTCACCTCCTGACTCTCCAAAACCATCTTCAATGCACAAGTCAGGAATGTGATGGAATGCTGTCAACATGCCTGGATGGGTGAAGCTCAGCACCATCCAGGACAAAACAGCCTGCTTGGTTGGCACCACATCTACAATTATCCACTCCCTCCACACTGACAAACAGTGGTAGCCATGTGTACCATCTACAAGATGTAGCAACCCACCAAGGTTCCCTGGACAGCACCTTCCAAATCCATGGCCTCTTCCATCTGGAAGGACAAGGGTAGCAGGTAGCTGGGAACACCCCCACCTGGAGATCCCCCCCCCACCCCGAAGTCACTCACCATCCTGACTTGGAAATATATCAGCCGTTCCTTCACTGTCACTGGGTCAAAATCCTGGGACTCTCTCCCTAACAGCACTGTGGGTGTACCTACACCTCAGGGACAGCAGCGGGTTCAAGAGGCAGCTCACCACCCCCTTCTCAAGGGACAATTAGGGATGAATAATAATTCCCGACCTAGCCAGCGACACCCGTGAAAGAATAAAAAACCATGATTAAAAAACAATCTCCAAAAATTTAACTGATTTTATCCAGTTTCATATTTAAGTATCTTTTCTTTCTGCAGATAAACAAGGATCAGTTGATACTGAAGGTTTGTACTTTGCAATAATTACTTTGGATTCTAAATGACCTTGATTAAATTGATCAATTCTCACACTGGGATTTAGCAGATCAGCTGAGATTTACAGAGTCGGAGATCTGATTTCTCTGACACAGTTATCCTGATCACTTCATTCCTCTATCCTCCAGCTGAGTGGGAGAAAGAGGAGTGAAGCAGAGTGAGACCAAAAGACAAACCAATAGAACAGAACAGACAGGCAGAACTGTCTGTGTGCACATTCTCCCCGTGTCTGCGTGGGTTTCCTCCAGGTGCTCCGGTTTCCTCCCACAGTCCAAAAGACATGTAGGTTATAAGAACATAAGAACATAAGAAATAGGAGCAGGAGTAGGCCATCTGGCCCTTCGAGCCTGCCCCGCCATTCAATAAGATCATGGTTGATCTGTCGTGACTCAGCTCCACCTTCCCGCCCTCTCCCCATAACCCTTAATCCCTTCTCTTATCAAAAACCCATCAACCCGTTTCTTAAAAATATTTAGCGAGGCAGCCTCCACCACTTCAACGGGCAGAGAATTCCAGAGATTCACCACCCTTTGAGTGAAGAAGTTCCTCCTCAACTCTGTTCTAAACCGCCCCCCCTTTATCTTGAGGCTGTGCCCCCTAGTCCTACTGTCTTTTTTGAGCGGGAAGAGTCTCTCCACCTCTATCCTATCCATCCCATTCATCATCTTATACGTCTCAATGAGATCTCCCCTCATTCTTCTAAACTCTAACGAGTACAAGCCTAGTTTATTCAGCCTCTCCTCATAGCTCAATCCCCTCAACTCCGGTATCAGCCGAGTAAACCTCCTCTGCACTCCCTCCAGGGCCAAAACATCCTTGCGCAGGTGCGGCGCCCAAAACTGCACACAGTACTCCAGCTGCGGCCTCACCAATGCCCTATACAGCTGCGTCCCTTAGTGTCAGGGGGATTAGCTAGGGTAAATACTTGGGGTTATGGGGATGGGGCCTGGGTGGGATTAGCCTCAATCTGCACTGTAGGGAGTCTATGATTCTATGAATGGGAAGCAGAGCAAGAGAGGAACAGATCGAGGGACAGACAGATGGAGTGAAATGAGACCCTCTAACATGTTCCATCGTTCAGGGAGTATTTCTTTAATTTCAGTGTGTCTCTGTTGATTGCAGGGGTTTCTGGGCACTCAGGGAAGAGACTCGGTGATGGTGAGTAAAGTGAATTTTCTCTCTACCTCCTGTGTCTCCGTTCCTCTCCCGATGGTCCCGAGACAGGTTTCACCAGGGTTGGAGAGACTGTAACCACCTGGCCCAGAGAAGTTCCTCTAATGTCATCCAGGACAAAGCCCCATTTGATTGCTACTCCCTCCACAAACATTTCCTCCCTCCACCACTGATGCACAGTGGCACCCGTGTGTACCACCTACAAGATGCACTGCAGCAACTCACCAAGGTTCCTTAGACAACACCTTCCAAACCCACAACCACCACCATCAACAGCAGCAGATGCCTGGGACCCCACTTCCTGGAGAACACTCAACCTCCCAAGTCACACACTATTCTGGTTTGTAAACCTTCCTTCTCTGTGAGATTTCAGAGCTAAACCATCCTCAAGGAGCCATTTCTTAAAGGAACTTGAGACACAGTTGAATAAAAATATTACCCAGGATATGAATGGTCCTCCTTTAACCCAAATAACAGGTTGACAGTATCAAAAATTCAGGGAGTTAATATTTGAAAAGATTTTGGTGTCACTCTGCTCTTAGCGCATGTTGCAGAATGAACAGTGTGTGCTCAGTTAGGTGAATCTGCCAGTCTTAATGTGCAGCTGACAGTCGACAGTCTATCTGAATCTCTTCCAGCTTTGTTAGAAGATCAGATCCACTTAGAAGATCGAGGTTTGTTTTCTAAGCTTTTAATAATATATCAGATTGCATTAATGGGTATTTCCAGGCTGTCTCTGGAGAATCAGTCAGTTAGAACCAATGTGAGCATTAATTCACCCAAGGGCAGGACAGAGAGTGTGGGATGAACACACTCCCACACCCAGGAAGGAATATCTCAGCTTGAGCAGCCAATGTGTGCTAGAAGAAAGCTCAGCTGAGCTGGGATTGGCCAAAGGGCAACAGGTCACCATCCCAGACCCACTTGGGCCAATGGCATTTCCAGTGGTCAGACTCACTCTGACACTGGCCTCGGTGGAAACCCAGACCTCACATCTCAGAGACAGTGTTGGAGAGTCCCTGAGCATCGATGGGCTGAATGGCCTCCTTCTACACGATAAGGATTCCATGCTCAGGAATTCAGGAGAAATCTCTTCACCCAGAGGGTGGTGAGAATGTGGACTTCACTCCCACAGGGAGTGAGTGAGGAAAATAGGATTGAAACATTCAGGGGGAAGTTGGATAAACAAGAAATGGGAAAGAGATAGAAGGATATGTTGATGGGAGGAAGCTCATGTTGGGCATAAACACCAGCACAGAGCAGTCGGGCTGAATGGCCACTCTGGGAAACAAGGTATCTATATTGTGATGATACTGTGCCATAAAGAAGTATATTTTAGTCATGATTCTGTGTAGGATGTTTCGAGATGTTCCTTCTATTTTATCAGCGCCGTACTATCTCCAACCAGCATCCTGTCTCATTGCTGCAGCAGTATAATTGCTCAGTCTGAACGAATGCTGCTATTGGTGTTCCCCTGGGATTTTGCAGAGTGGGGCTGGATTGGGATGAGTGACAGATGTGGTCATGTGATGGGCTAAAGCTGGGTTTACACAGAGAATTCATGCAGAGATTCTGCGTTTGAGTTGAGAGAGAGCAACCTCGCTCTTTTCCTGTCTCTGAAGTCTGGAGACTGGGAGCTGCCAGACACAAGGATACTTCGTTGAGATTTTGCTGTTTGAGAATATATCCTTCTCTGGAAACTGCTGTCTGGATCTCTGTCCAGAAGTGTTTAAAAAGCAGGAAACCACACATCACGTATGGACTTTTTAATTGTGAACATTTCACACTCATTCCCCATTTTCTCACCAAAAACCGGTTTTCGTTTCAGATTCTGGTGAAATTCCCAAAAGGAAAAGCAAAGAGATTTTTTCAACAGAAGATGCAGGTTTGTAGATCTCTCTGTGTCGGGGGATTATTGACTGCGCTAATATATGGGAGCTGGCTCCATGAGGATTAACAAAGTCATTAGTGAAATGGTGGTTTATTGTAAAATAGGAACATTTAGGGGAAGTTAGACTTTGTTAAAAATTGGAAAAGTAATGAAGAATATGTTGATTGGATGAGATGCAGATGGGTGGTGCTCACCAGAGAGAATTCTTCAAGTGTAGACAATAAAAATATAAAAAACCTAGTGTAACATCTAAATCACAGAAAAGGTTTAGTAAAGAAACTTCATTACTCCAAACCTGAGGCCACGCCCTAGGCCAATCCAAACCAATCAACAATTCCCAACAGGTTCTTATTTATACTGAGTCAGCTGGTCAGCTGATCATCACATCACTCAGTCATTGGTTACATGATTTACTGGGTCAGCTGACACTTAAAGCTTGTTATGATTGGTCACATTACAACAAATACAATGTTATCACCAGTTACAGTCTAACAGGAGGCTCAAAGTGGGCAAAAGCATAGGACAGAGCAGTTGGGCCAAATGGCCTCTTTCTGAGCAGTAAATCCTTCACAAATAGATATAAAATTCTATCTGGAGCTGTCACCTGTCCAGGTGCTGAGTGTGGGGGTGTTTGCAGTGGGATTGGGATCATTGAAATCCATTCGGATATGGGAATGTGTGGTCTGGAATCTGAAATCCTGTTCCCTCTGTTTCAGACTCTGTGGAGAATGAGAGTCAGCCTGATACGAAAGGTATTTATCCCCATCTTTCAACAATACGTCACCCTTACAGATTTCAATCTCATTAAAACGGGACGGAGAGTTTTCAAACCATTCTGATAACTGGACACAGAGACTTTCCTCTGATTGGTGAACTGAAATTCTGTTCTTTCTATTCCAGATTCTTTAGAAAGAGCCAGTCACTCTGGGAAACAAGGTATTGATATTCATATTTTAGTATCTCCCCATTTCGTACAATCCGTGCTCAATTGTTAGGGAGCAGATCAGAAACTCCAAGATGTATTGTGAAGTTAGACTCAATCCCAACTATTTCTGCTCTTGGAATTTGCTTGAGGATAATGTTTCTCCTTCCAAGGGTGAGTCCATTGACCCACTGGGAAGCTTTTATTAAAATTTCACAGCACAGTTTAATTACAACAAAAGGAATGAGCTTACCCTGTAACAATTTAAACACTCAAACATGGCAAGATACGATTCTTAGCTGCCAGGCTATCTCTATTGGTTCCCCTTTAAGCAATACTCCACACAGCCATAATCTCATCTTCAAAATCAGTGAACAAGCAACGGCATTGTGGGATACTCGTCCTCAAACTTCCAGAACCCTCTGGAGAGAAATACCTATTTTCTAGAAGGTCCCAATCTGAAATCGCAAGAGAGCGAGAAAATCTGCTGCTCCTTGCAAATCAAAACAGACACTGTACGCTTGTCTCTGTAGGCCTAGCTCCTCCCATTAGCACATGACTCAGCCTCCCTTAATCCAACTGCTCAATCCCTATTCTGAAACCTCAGGGGACTACCCGAACATTATTCAAAACTGCATTAACTCAGATTAAAACTGACTCTCCAATAATGAGGGTCAATTATTCTGCTGCATTCTCAGCATGTGGGCTTCCTGGAGGAGACATATTGGCACCGTAATCCAGAGCTGATTTTTAACTTATCCTTCACGACATCCATGCTACAAATACACTTCTTAAAGGCACAGTAGTGTCACAAATCACACAGTAGGCAACTAGGTGAGACTCTCCCTGACCCTGGAGACCCAGGATTCTAGCCCCAGTTTCCTGGGGAAATGACCCCACCCTAATCCAACCCTGAGCTGGGCTTTCGAGCGATGGTAATGTAGCTCATGGTGAGCTGAGCCAATCAGAGGTTGCTGCAATGTGTAAGTGTGAGCAACAAGGAACATGTGACAGGCACACACTTTTCAATTGTGAACATTTCACACTCATTCCCCATTTTCTCACCAAAATCCGGTTTTCTTTTCAGATTCCAATGAAATTGCCAAAAGGAAAAGCAAAGAGATTTTTTCAACAGAAGATGCTGGTTTGTAGATCTCTCTGTGTCGGGGGATTATTGACTGCGCTAATATATGGGAGCTGGGACATAAGAAATAACAAAGTCTTTATTGAAAGACTGACTGTAGGATAGCAACATTTAAGGGAAGTTAGACCTTGTTGAAAATTGGAAAAGTAATGAAGAATATGTTGATTGGATGAGATGCAGATGGGTGGTGCTCACCAGAAAGAATTCTTCAAGTGTAGACAATAAAAATATAAAAAACCTAGTGTAACATCTAAATCACAGAAAAGGTTTAGTAAAGAAACTTCATTACTCCAAACCTGAGGCCACGCCCTGGTCCAATCCAAACCAATCAACAATTCCCAACAGGTTCTTATTTATACTGAGTCACCTGGTCAGCTGATCATCACATCACTCAGTCATTGGTTACATGATTTACTGGGTCAGCTGACACGTGCAGCTTGTTATGATTGGTCACATTACAACAAATACAATGTTATCACCAGTTACAGTCTAACAGGTGAGAGGAGGCTCAAATTGGGTATAAATACCAGCACAGAGCAGCTGGGCCGAATGGCCTCTTTCTGAGCAGTAAATCCTCCACAATTAGATATAAAATTCTATCTGGAGCTGTCACCTGTCCAGGAGCTGAGTGTGGGGGAGTTTGCAGTGGGATTGGGATCATTGAAATCCATTCGGATATGGGAATGTGTGGTCTGGAATCTGAAATCCTGTTCCCTCTGTTTCAGACTCTGTGGAGAATGAGAGTCAGCCTGATACGAAAGGTATTTATCCCCATCTTTCAACAATACGTCACCCTTACAGATTTCAATCTCATTAAAACGGGACGGAGAGTTTTCAAACCATTCTGATAACTGGACACAGAGACTTTCCTCTGATTGGTGAACTGAAATTCTGTTCTTTCTATTCCAGATTCTTTAGAAAGAGCCAGTCACTCTGGGAAACAAGGTATTGATATTTATATTTTAATATCTCCCCATTTCGTACAATCAGTGCTCAATTGTTAGGGAGCAGATCAGAAACTCCAAGATGTATTGTGAAGTTAGACTCAATCCCAACTATTTCTGCTCTTGGAATTTGCGTGAGGATAATGTTTCTCATTCCAAGGGTGATTCCATTGACCCACTGGGAAGCTTTCATTAAAATTTCACAGCACAGTTTAATTACAACAAAAGGAATGAGCTTACCATGTAACAATTTAAACACTCAAACATGGCAAGATACGATTCTTAGCTGCCAGGCTATCTCTATTGGTTCCAATTTAAGCAATACTCCTCACAGCCATAATCTCCTCTTCAAAATCAGTGAACAAGCAACAAGATTATGGGTTGCTCATCCTCAAACTTCCAGAACCATCTGGAGAGAGATACCTATTTTCTAGAAGGTCCCAATGTGAAGTCGCTCAACAGAAAGAAAGAAAATCTCCTTGCAAATCAAAACAGAAACTGCTTTCTTGTCTCTGTAAGCCTAGCTCCTTCCATTAGCACATGACTCAGCCTCCCTCAATCCAACTGCTCAAAGCCTACACTGAAACCTCAGGGGACCACCCAAACATTATACAAAACTGCATTAACTCAGATTAAATCTGACACTCCAATAATGAGGGTCAATTATTCCACTGCATTCTCACATGTGGGCTTCCTGGAACAGACAGATTGGCACCGTAATCCAGAGCTGATTTTTAATTTACCCTTCACAACAACCGTGCTATAAATAACTTCTTAAAGGCACAGTATCATCACAAATCACACAGTTGGACACTAAGTGAGACTCACCCTGACCCTGGAGACCCTGGGATTCTAGCCCCAGTTTCCTGGGGAAGTGACCCGACCGTCATCCAACCCTGAGCTGGGCCTTCGAGCGATGGCATGGTGAGCTGAGCCAATCAGAGGCTGCTGCAATGTGTAAGTGTGAGCAACAAGGAACATGTGACAGGGACACACTTTCCAATTGTGAACATTTCACACTCATTCCCCATTTTCTCATCAAAAACCGGTTTTCATTTCAGATTCCGATGAAATTGCCAAAAGGAAAAGCAAAGAGATTTTTTCAACAGAAGATGCAGGTTTGTAGATCTCTCTGTGTGGGGGGATTATTGACTGCGCTAATATATGGGAGCTGGCTCCATGAGGATTAACAAAGTCATTATTGAAATGAGATCAAACAGACGTGGAGTCGGGGATGAGGAGCAGAATGGGGCTGGTTCCAAAACAGCAAAGAGTTTTCATTTGAAATGATGTGCCCTGGTTCCAGAATTTTCCACCAAGGGAAGCTATTTAATTCTCTCCACTCTATCGCTGCCCCTCAGAATTTTGATCACCTCAAACAATCCATCCGCAACGTTCTTTGTTCCAAGGAAAATATTCCCAGCCGATCCAATCTCTCCGTGTAGCTACACTTTTCCAGCCCTGGCAATGTTCTTGTAAACCTCCTCTGCACCCTCTCCAGAGCAATTACATCCTTCCTGTAATGTGGTGACCAGAACTGCACACAATACTCCAGTTGTGGCCTCTCCAGTGTTTTATACAATTCCATCATTATATCCTTACTGTTATATTCTAAACCTGTACCACTGAAGGAGAACATTCTATAAACCTTCTTTACAGCCTTGTCCACTTGAACTGCTGCCTGTGGGGAGAGTCCACATGGACGAAGGATATGTTGATAGGATGAGATGTAGACGGGTGGGAGGAGGCTCACGTTGGACATAAATACCAGCACAGAGTAGTCGGGCCGAATGGCCTCTTTCTGAGCAGTAAATCCTCCACAATTAGATATAAAATTCTATCTGGAGCTGTCACCTGTCCAGGTGCTGAGTGTGGGGGTGTTTGCAGTGGGATTGGGATCATTGAAATCCATTCGGATATGGGAATGTGTGGTCTGGAATCTGAAATCCTGTTCCCTCTGTTTCAGACTCTGTGGAGAATGAGAGTCAGCCTGATACGAAAGGTATTTATCCCCATCTTTCAACAATACGTCACCCTTACAGATTTCAGTCTCATTAAAACGGGACGGAGAGTTTTCAAACCATTCTGATAACTGGACACAGAGACTTTCCTCTGATTGGTGAACTGAAATTCTGTTCTTTCTATTCCAGATTCTTTAGAAAGAGCCAGTCACTCTGGGAAACAAGGTATTGATTTTACAACAATACTGTACAGTGAAGAAATATATTTTAGTCAACTGTCTGTGTGGGATTTTTCTGGCAGTCCCTTCCATTTTATCGGAGCCTTTCTGTCCACAACCAGCATCGTATATTGTTGCTGCAGCAGTATAATTGCTCAATCTGAACAAATGCTGTCCTGCTGCTATTGGTGCACCCCTGGGATTTTGCAGAGTGGGGCTGGATGGGATAATTGACAGATACGGTCATGTGATGGGCTGAAGCTGGGCTTACACAGAGAATTCATGCAGAGATTCTGCGTTTGAGTTGAGAGAGAGCAACGTTGCTCTTTTCCTGTCTCTGAAGTCTGGAGACTGGGAGCTGCCAGAGACTAGGATACTTCTTTGAAGTTTTGCTGCTTTGAGAAAATATCCTTCTCCGGAAACTGCTGTCTGGATCTCTGTCCAGAAGTGTTCAAAAAGCTGGAAACTGCACATCAAGGGATGGACTTTTTAATTGTGAACATTTCACACTCGTTCCCCATTTTCTCACCAAGAACCGGTTTTCGTTTCAGATTCCGGTGAAATTGCCAAAAGGAAAAGCAAAGAGATTTTTTCAACAGAAGATGCAGGTTTGTAGATCTCTCTGTGTGGGGGGATTATTGACTGCGCTAATATATGGGAGCTGGCTCCATGAGGATTAACAAAGTCTTTATTGAAATGGTGGTTTATTGTAAAATAGGAACATTTAGGGGAAGTTAGACTTTGTTAAAAATTGGAAAAGTAATGAAGAATATGTTGATTGGATGAGATGCAGATGGGTGGTGCTCACCAGAGAGAATTCTTCAAGTGTAGACAATAAAAATATAAAAAACCTAGTGCAACATCTAAATCACAGAAAAGGTTTAGTAAAGAAACTTCATTACTCCAAACCTGAGGCCACGCCCTGGTCCAATCCAAACCAATCAACAATTCCCAACAGGTTCTTATTTATACTGAGTCACCTGGTCAGCTGATCATCACATCACTCAGTCATTGGTTACATGATTTACTGGGTCAGCTGTGACTAAAACTTGTTATGATTGGTCACATTACAACAAATACAATGTTATCACCAGTTACAGTCTAACAGGTGGGAGGAGGCTCAAATTGGGTATAAACACCAGCACAGAGCAGCTGGGCCGAATGGCCTCTTTCTGAGCAGTAAATCCTCCACAATTAGATATAAAATTCTATCTGGAGCTGTCACCTGTCCAGGTGCTGAGTGTGGGGGTGTTTGCAGTGGGATTGGGATCATTGAAATCCATTCGGATATGGGAATGTGTGGTCTGGAATCTGAAATCCTGTTCCCTCTGTTTCAGACTCTGTGGAGAATGAGAGTCAGCCTGATACGAAAGGTATTTATCCCCATCTTTCAACAATACGTCACCCTTACAGATTTCAATCTCATTAAAACGGGACGGAGAGTTTTCAAACCATTCTGATAACTGGACACAGACTTTCCTCTGATTGGTGAACTGAAATTCTGTTCTTTCTATTCCAGATTCTTTAGAAAGAGCCAGTCACTCTGGGAAACAAGGTATTGATATTACAACAATACTGTACAGTGAAGAAATATATTTTAGTCATCTGTCTGTGTGGGATTTTTCTGGCAGTCCCTTCCATTTTATCGGAGCCTTTCTGTCCACAACCAGCATCGTATATTGTTGCTGCAGCAGTATAATTGCTCAATCTGAACAAATGCTGTCCTGCTGCTATTGGTGCACCCCTGGGATTTTGCAGAGTGGGGCTGGATTGGGATGATTGACACATATGGTCATGTGATGGGCTGAAGCTGGGCTTACACAGAGAATTCATGCAGAGATTCTGGGTTGGATTGAGAGAGATCAACGTTGCTCTTTTCCTGTCTCTGAAGTCTGGAGACTGGGAGCTGCCAGAGACTAGGATACTTCTTTGAGATTTTGCTGCTTTGAGAATATATCCTTCTCTGGAAACTGCTGTCTGGATCTCTGTCCAGAAGTGTTTAAAAAGCTGGAAACTGCACAGGAAGTGTTGGACTTTTTAATTGTGAACATTTCACACTCATTCCCCATTTTCTCACCAAAAACCGGTTTTCGTTTCAGATTCCGGTGAAATTGCCAAAAGGAAAAGCGAAGAGATTTTTTCAACAGAAGATGCTGGTTTGTAGATCTCTCTGTGTGGGTGGATTATTGACTGCGCTAATATATGGGAGCTGGCTCCATGAGGATTAACAAAGTCTTTATTGAAATGAGGTCAAATAGACGTGGAGTCGGGGACGAGGAGCAGAATGGGGCTGGTTCCAAAACAGCAAAGAGTTTTCATTTGAAACGATGTGCCCTGGTTCCAGAATCTTCCACCAAGGGAAACTATTTAATCCTCTCCACTCTATCGCTGCCCCTCAGAATTTTGATCACCTCAAACAATCCATCCGCAACGTTCTTTGTTCCATGGAAAATATTCCCAGCCGATCCAATCTCTCCGTGTAGCTACACTTTTCCAGCCCTGGCAATGTTCTTGTAAACCTCCTCTGCACCCTCTCCAGAGCAATTACATCCTTCCTGTAATGTGGTGACCAGAACTGCACACAATACTCCAGTTGTGGCCTCTCCAGTGTTTTATACAATTCCATCATTATATCCTTACTGTTATATTCTATACCTGTACCACTGAGGAGGAACATTCTATAAACCTTCTTTACAGCCTTGTCTACTTGAACTGCTGCCTCTAGGGACTGTGCACATGGACGAAGGATATGTTGATAGGATGAGATGTAGACGGGTGGGAGGGGGCTCAAGATGGGCATAAGCACTAGCACAGAGCTGTCGGGCCGAATGGCCTCTTTCTCAGCAGTAAATCCTCCACAACTGGATATAAAATTCTATCTGGAGCTGTCACCTTCCAGGTGCTGAGTGTGGGGGTGTTTGCAGTGGGATTGGGATCATTGAAATCCATTCGGATATGGGAATGTGTGGTCTGGAATCTGAAATCCTGTTCCCTCTGTTTCAGACTCTGTGGAGAATGAGAGTCAGCCTGATACGAAAGGTATTTATCCCCATCTTTCAACAATACGTCACCCTTACAGATTTCAATCTCATTAAAACGGGACGGAGAGTTTTCAAACCATTCTGATAACTGGACACAGAGACTTTCCTCTGATTGGTGAACTGAAATTCTGTTCTTTCTATTCCAGATTCTTTAGAAAGAGCCAGTCACTCTGGGAAACAAGGTATTGATATTTATATTTTAGTATCTCCCCATTTCGTACAATCAGTGCTCAATTGTTAGGGAGCAGATCAGAAACTCCAAGATGTATTGTGAAGTTAGACTCAATCCCAACTATTTCTGCTCTTGGAATTTGCTTGAGGATAATGTTTCTCATTCCAAGGGTGAGTCCATTGACCCACTGGGAAGCTTTCATTAAAATTTCACAGCACAGTTTAATGACAACAAAAGGAATGAGCTTACCCTGTAACAATTTAAACACTCAAACATGGCAAGATATGATTCTTAGCTGCCAGGCTATCTCTATTGGTTCCAATTTAAACAATACTCCTCACAGCCATAATCTCCTCTTCAAAATCAGTGAACAATCAACAAGATTATGGGTTACTCACTCTCAAACTTCCAGAACCATCTGGAGACAAATACCTATTTTCTAGAAGGTACCAATGTGAAGTCGCTCAACAGAAAGAAAGAAAATCTCCTTGCAAATCAAAACAGAAACTGCTTTCTTGTCTCTGTAAGCCTAGCTCCTTCCATTAGCACATGACTCAGCCTCCCTCAATCCAACTGCTCAAAGCCTACACTGAAACCTCAGGGGACCACCCAAACATTATACAAAACTGCATTAACTCAGATTAAAACTGACACTCCAATAATGAGGGTCAATTATTCCACTGCATTCTCACATGTGGGCTTCCTGGAACAGACAGATTGGCACCGAAATCCAGAGCTGATTTATAACTTACCCTTCACAACAACCGTGCTATAAATACACTTCTTAAAGGCACAGTATCATCACAAATCACACAGTTGGACACTAAGTGAGACTAACCCTGACCCTGGAGACCCATGGATTCTAGCCCCAGTTTCCTGGGGAAGTGACCCGACCCTCATCCAACCCTGAGCTGGGCCTTCGAGTGATGGCAATGTAGCTCATGGTGAGCTGAGCCAATCAGAGGCTGCTGCAATGTGTAAGTGTGAGCAACAAGGAACATGTGACAGGGACACACTTTCCAATTGTGAACATTTCACACTCATTCCCCATTTCCTCATCAAAAACCGGTTTTCATTTCAGAGTCCGATGAAATTGCCAAAAGGAAAAGCAAAGAGATTGTTTGGACAGAAGATGCAGGTTTGTAGATCTCTCTGTGTGGGGGGATGATTAATACTGAGGAGAAGTAATGAGTAACAGATATTAACAAACTTTGGTCGTTGTGAATTAATGACAGTAACGATATTTATCAACACGGATTCTGTTCTTTCTATTCCAGATTCTTTCGAAAGAGCCAGTCACTCTGGGAAACAAGGTATTGATATTGTGATGATACTATACCAAAAAGAAGTATATTTTAGTCATGATTCTGTGCAGGATGTTTCGAGCTGTTCCTCCTATTTTATCAGCACCGTTCTATCTCCAACCAGCATCCTGTCTCATTGCTGCAGCAGTATAATTGCTCAGTCTGAACTAATGCTGTCCTGCTGCTATTGGTGTTCCCCTGGGATTTTGCAGAGTGGGGCTGGATTGGGATGAGTGACAGATGTGGTCATGTGATGGGCTAAAGCTGGGTTTACACAGAGAATTCATGCAGAGATTCTGCGTTTGAGTTCAGAGAGAGGAACCTCGCTCTTTTCCTGTCTCTGAAGTCTGGAGACTGGGAGCTGCCAGAGACTAGGATACTTCGTTGAGATTTTGCTGCTTTGAGAATATATCCTTCTCTGGAAACTGCTGTCTGGATCTCTGTCCGGAAGTGTTTAAAAAGCAGGAAACTGCACATCACGTATGGACTTTTTAATTGTGAACATTTCACACTCATTCCCCATTTTCTCACCAACAACCGGTTTTCATTTCAGATTCCGGTGAAATTCCCAAAAGGAAAAGCAAAGAGATTTTTTCAACAGAAGATGCAGGTTTGTAGATCTCTCTGTGTGGGGGGATTATTGACTGCGCTAATATATGGGAACTGGCTCCATGAGGATTAACAAAGTCTTTATTGAAATGGTCGTTTATTGTAAAATAGGAACATTTAGGGGAAGTTAGACTTTGTTAAAAATTGGAAAAGTAATGAAGAATATGTTGATTGGATGAGATGCAGATGGGTGGTGCTCACCAGAAAGAATTCTTCAAGTGTAGACAATAAAAATATAAAAAACCTAGTGTAACATCTAAATCACAGAAAAGGTTTAGTAAAGAAACTTCATTACTCCAAACCTGAGGCCACGCCCTGGGCCAATCCAAACCAATCAACAATTCCCAACAGGTTCTTATTTATACTGAGTCACCTGGTCAGCTGATCATCACATCACTCAGTCATTGGTTACATGATTTACTGGGTCAGCTGACACTTACACCTTGTTATGATTGGTCACATTACAACAAATACAATGTTATCACCAGTTACAGTCTAACAGGTGGGAGGAGGCTCAAATTGGGCATAAACACCAGCACAGAGCAGCTGGGCCGAATGGCCTCATATTGAGCAGTAAATCCTCCACAATTAGATATAAAATTCTATCTGGAGCTGTCACCTGTCCAGGTGTTGAGTGTTGGGGGTGTTTGCAGTGGGATTGGGACATTGAAATCCATTCGGATATGGGAATGTGTGGTCTGGAATCTGAAATCCTGTTCCCTCTGTTTCAGACTCTGTGGAGAATGAGAGTCAGCCTGATACGAAAGGTATTTATCCCCATCTTTCAACAATACGTCATCCTTACAGATTTCAATCTCATTAAAACGGGACGGAGAGTTTTCAAACCATTCTGATAACTGGACACAGACTTTCCTCTGATTGGTGAACTGAAATTCTGTTCTTTCTATTCCAGATTCTTTAGAAAGAGCCAGTCACTCTGGGAAACAAGGTATTGATATTTATATTTTAATATCTCCCCATTTCGTACAATCAGTGCTCAATTGTTAGGGAGCAGATCAGAAACTCCAAGATGTATTGTGAAGTTAGACTCAATCCCAACTATTTCTGCTCTTGGAATTTGCGTGAGGATAATGTTTCTCGTTCCAAGGGTGAGTCCATTGACCCATTGGGAAGCCTTTATTGAAATTTCACTGCACAGGTTAACTATAACAAAAAGAATGAGCTTACCCTGTAACAATTTGAACACTCAGACGTGGCAAGGCACAATTCTTAGTTGCCAGGCTATCTCTATTGGTTCCAATTTAAGCAATATTTCTCACTTACATAAACACCTCTTCAAAATCAGGTAGAAGCAACAGGATTGTGGGTTGCTAGCCCTCAAAACTCCAGAACCCTATGGGGGGAGATACTTATCTCCTAGAAGGTCCCAAACTGCTATCCCAAAGAGAAAGAAAAGAGCAGCCACTCCTTGCAAATCGAAACAGAAACTGCTAGCTCGTCTCTGTGATCCTACCTTCTTCCATTAGCACATGACTCAGCCTCATGAATCCAACAGCTCAAACCCTACTCTGAAACCCCAGGGGAAGCAGCCAAACATGACACAAAATTCAATAACTCAGCTTAAATCTGACACTCCAATAATAAGGGTCAATTATTCTGCTGCATTCTCAGTATGTGGGCTTCCTGGAGCAGATATATTGGCACCGTAATCCAGAGCTGATTTTTAACTTATCCGGCACAACAACCATGCTATAACTACACTTCTTAAAGGCACAGTATTGTCACAAATCACTCAGTCGGGCAGTAAGTGAGACTAACCCTGACCCTGGAGACCCATGGATTCTAGCCCCAGTTTCCTGGGGAAGTGACCTGACCCTCATCCAACCCTGAGCTGGGCCTTCGAGCGATGGCAATGTAGCTCATGGTGAGCTGAGCCAATCAGAGGCTGCTGCAATGTGTCAGTGTGAGCAACAAGGAACATGTGACAGGGACACACTTTCCAATTGTGAACATTTCACACTCATTCCCCATTTCCTCATCAAAAACCGGTTTTCATTTCAGATTCCGATGAAATTGCCAAAAGGAAAAGCAAAGAGATTGTTTGGACAGAAGATGCAGGTTTGTAGATCTCTCTGTGTGGGGGGATTATTAATACTGAGGAGAAGTAATGAGTAACAGATATTAACAAACTTTGGTCATTGTGAATTAATGACAGTAACGATATATATCAACACGGATGAGACTGGAACTGAGATTTAGAACATATGGTGATAGGATGAGATGTAGACGGGTGGGAGGAGGCTCGTGTTGGGCACAGACACCAGCACAGAGCAGTCGGGCTGAATGGCCTCTTTCTGAGCAGTAAATCCTCCACAATTAGATATAAAATTCTATCTGGAGCTGTCACCTGTCCAGGTGCTGAGTGTGGGGGAGTTTGCAGTGGGATTGGGATCATTGAAATCCATTCGGATATGGGAATGTGTGGTCTGGAATCTGAAATCCTGTTCCCTCTGTTTCAGACTCTGTGGAGAATGAGAGTCAGCCTGATACGAAAGGTATTTATCCCCATCTTTCAACAATACGTCACCCTTACAGATTTCAATCTCATTAAAACGGGACGGAGAGTTTTCAAACCATTCTGATAACTGGACACAGAGACTTTCCTCTGATTGGTGAACTGAAATTCTGTTATTTCTTTTCCAGATTCTTTAGAAAGAGCCAGTCACTCTGGGAAACAAGGTATTGATATTACAACAATACTGTACAGTGAAGAAATATATTTTAGTCATCTGTCTGTGTGGGATTTTTCTGGCAGTCCCTTCCATTTTATCGGAGCCTTTCTGTCCACAACCAGCATCGTATATTGTTGCTGCAGCAGTATAATTGCTCAATCTGAACAAATGCTGTCCTGCTGCTATTGGTGCACCCCTGGGATTTTGCAGAGTGGGGCTGGATTGGGATGATTGACACATATGGTCATGTGATGGGCTGAAGCTGGGCTGACACAGAGAATTCATGCAGAGATTCTGCGTTTGAGTTGAGAGAGAGCAACGTTGCTCTTTTCCTGTCTCTGAAGTCTGGAGACTGGGAGCTGCCAGAGACTAGGATACTTCTTTGAGATTTTGCTGCTTTGAGAATATATCCTTCTCTGGAAACTGCTGTCTGGATCTCTGTCCAGAAGTGTTAAAAAGCTGGAAACTGCACAGGAAGTGTTGGACTTTTTAATTGTGAACATTTCACACTCATTTCCATTTTCTCACCAAAAACCGGTTTTCGTTTCAGATTCCGGTGAAATTGCCAAAAGGAAAAGCGAAGAGATTTTTTCAACAGAAGATGCTGGTTTGTAGATCTCTCTGTGAAGGGGGATTATTGACTGTGCTAATATATGGGAGCTGGCTCCATGAGGATTAACAAAGTCTTTATTGAAATGAGGTCAAATAGACGTGGAGTCGGGGATGAGGAGCAGAATGGGGCTGGTTCCAAAACAGCAAAGAGTTTTCATTTGAAACGATGTGCGCTGGTTCCAGAATCTTCCACCAAGGGAAACTATTTCATCCTCTCCACTCTATCGCTGCCCCTCAGAATTTTGATCATCTCAAACAATCCATCCCGCAACGTTCTTTGTTCCAAGGAAAATATTCCCAGCCGATCCAATCTCTCCGTGTAGCTACACTTTTCCAGCCCTGGCAATGTTCTTGTAAACCTCCTCTGCACCCTCTCCAGAGCAATTACATCCTTCCTGTAATGTGGTGACCAGAACTGCACACAATACTCCAGTTGTGGCCTCTCCAGTGTTTTATACAATTCCATCATTATATCCTTACTGTTATATTCTATACCTGTACCACTGAAGGAGGACATTCTATAAACCTTCTTTACAGCCTTGTCTACTTGAACTGCTGCCTCTAGGGACTGTGCACATGGACGAAGGATATGTTGATAGGATGAGATGTAGACAGGTGGGAGGGGGCTCAAGGTGCGCATAAGCACTAGCACAGAGCTGTCGGGCCGAATGGCCTCTTTCTGAGCAGTAAATCCTCCACAATTAGATATAAAATTCTATCTGGAGCTGTCACCTGTCCAGGTGCTGAGTGTGGGGGAGTTTGCAGTGGGATTGGGATCATTGAAATCCATTCGGATATGGGAATGTGTGGTCTGGAATCTGACATCCTGTTCCCTCTGTTTCAGACTCTGTGGAGAATGAGAGTCAGCCTGATACGAAAGGTATTTATCCCCATCTTTCAACAATACGTCACCCTTACAGATTTCAATCTCATTAAAACGGGACGGAGAGTTTTCAAACCATTCTGATAACTGGACACAGAGACTTTCCTCTGATTGGTGAACTGAAATTCTGTTCTTTCTATTCCAGATTCTTTAGAAAGAGCCAGTCACTCTGGGAAACAAGGTATTTATATTTATATTTTAATATCTCCCCATTTCGTACAATCAGTGCTCAATTGTTAGGGAGCAGATCAGAAACTCCAAGATGTATTGTGAAGTTAGACTCAATCCCAACTATTTCTGCTCTTGGAATTTACTTGAGGATAATGTTTCTCACTCCAAGGGTGAGTCCATTGACCCACTGGGAAGCTTTTATCAAAATTTCACAGCAGAGTTTAATTACAACAAAAGGAATGTGCTTACCCTGTAACAATTTAAACACTCAAACGTGGCAAGATACGATTCTTAGCTGCCAGGCTATCTCTATTGGTTCCAATTTAAACAATACTCCTCACAGACATAATCTCCTCTTCAAAATCAGTGAACAATCAACAAGATTATGGGTTACGCACTCTCAAATTTCCAGAACCATCTGGAGACAAATACCTATTTTCTAGAAGGTACCAATGTGAAGTCGCACAACAGAAAGAAAGAAAATCTCCTTGCAAATCAAAACAGAAACTGCTTTCTTGTCTCTGTAAGCCTAGCTCCTTCCATTAGCACATGACTCAGCCTCCCTCAATCCAACTGCTCAAAGCCTACACTGAAACCTCAGGGGACCACCCAAACATTATACAAAACTGCATTAACTCAGATTAAAACTGACTCTCCAATAATGAGGGTCACTTATTCCACTGCATTCTCACATGTGGGCTTCCTAGAGCAGACAGATTGGCACCGTAATCCAGAGCTGATTTTTAACTTACCCTTCACAACAACCGTGCTATAAATACACTTCTTAAAGGCACAGTATCATCACAAATCACACAGTTGGACACGAAGTGAGACTAACCCTGACCCTGGAGACCCATGGATTCTAGCCCCAGTTTCCTTGCGAAGTGACCCGACCCTCATCCAACCCTGAGCTGGGCCTTCGAGTGATGGCAATGTAGCTCATGGTGAGCTGAGCCAATCAGAGGCTGCTGCAATGTGTAAGTGTGAGCAACAAGGAACATGTGACAGGGACACACTTTCCAATTGTGAACATTTCACACTCATTCCCCATTTCCTCATCAAAAAACGGTTTTCATTTCAGATTCCGATGAAATTGCCAAAAGGAAAAGCAAAGAGATTGTTTGGACAGAAGATGCAGGTTTGTAGATCTCTCTGTGTGGGGGGATGATTAATACTGAGGAGAAGTAATGAGTAACAGATATTAACAAACTTTGGTCATTGTGAATTAATGACAGTAACGATATTTATCAACACGGATTCTGTTCTTTCTATTCCAGGTTCGTTAGAAAGAGCCAGTCACTCTGGGAAACAAGGTATTGATATTGTGATGATACTATACCAAAAAAAAGTGTATTTTAGTCATGATTCTGTGCAGGATGTTTCGAGCTGTTCCTCCTATTTTATCAGCACCGTTCTATCTCCAACCAGCATCCTGTCTCATTGCTGCAGCAGTATAATTGCTCAATCTGAACTAATGCTGTCCTGCTGCTATTGGTGTTCCCCTGGGATTTTGCAGAGTGGGGCTGGATTGGGATGATTGACAGATGTGGTCATGAGATGGGTCTAGGCTGGGCTTACACAGAGAATTCATGCAGAGATTCTGTGTTTGAGTTCAGAGAGAGCAACATTGCTCTTTTCCTGTCTCTGAAGTCTGGAGACTGGGAGCTGCCAGACACAAGGATACTTCTTTGAGATTTTGCTGTTTGAGAATATATCCTTCTCTGGAAACTGCTGTCTGGATCTCTGTAGAGAAGTGTTTAAAAAGCTGGAAACTGCACATCAAGCGATGGACTTTTTAATTGTGAACATTTCACACTCATTCCCATTTTCTCACCAAAAACCGGTTTTCATTTCAGATTCCGGTGAAATTGCCAAAAGGAAAAGCAAAGAGATTTTTTCAACAGAAGATGCAGGTTTGTAGATCTCTCTGTGTGGGGGGATTATTGACTGCGCTAATATGTGGGAACTGGCTCCATGAGGATTAACAAAGTCTTTATTGAAATGGTCGTTTATAGTAAAATAGGAACATTTAGGGGAAGTTAGACTTTGTTAAAAATTGGAAAAGTAATGAAGAATATGTTGATTGGATGAGATGCAGATGGGTGGTGCTCACCAGAAAGAATTCTTCAAGTGTAGACAATAAAAATATAAAAAACCTAGTGTAACATCTAAATCACAGAAAAGGTTTAGTAAAGAAACTTCATTACTCCAAACCTGAGGCCACGCCCTGGGCCAATCCAAACCAATCAACAATTCCCAACAGGTTCTTATTTATACTGAGTCACCTGGTCAGCTGATCATCACATCACTCAATCATTGGTTACATGATTTACTGGGTCAGCTGACACTTACACCTTGTTATGATTGGTCACATTACAACAAATACAATGTTATCACCAGTTACAGTCTAACAGGTGGGAGGAGGCTCAAATTGGGCATAAACACCAGCACAGAGCAGCTGGGCCGAATGGCCTCTTTCTGAGCAGTAAATCCTCCACAATTAGATATAAAATTCTATCTGGAGCTGTCACCTGTCCAGGTGCTGAGTGTGGGGGTGTTTGCAGTGGGATTGGGATCATTGAAATCCATTCGGATATGGGAACGTGTGGTCTGGAATCTGAAATCCTGTTCCCTCTGTTTCAGACTCTGTGGAGAATGAGAGTCAGCCTGATACGAAAGGTATTTATCCCCATCTTTCAACAATACGTCACCCTTACAGATTTCAATCTCATTAAAACGGGACGGAGAGTTTTCAAACCATTCTGATAACTGGACACAGACTTTCCTCTGATTGGTGAACTGAAATTCTGTTCTTTCTATTCCAGATTCTTTAGAAAGAGCCAGTCACTCTGGGAAACAAGGTATTGATATTTATATTTTAATATCTCCCCATTTCGTACAATCAGTGCTCAATTGTTAGGGAGCAGATCAGAAACTCCAAGATGTATTGTGAAGTTAGACTCAATCCCAACTATTTCTGCTCCTGGAATTTGCGTGAGGATAATGTTTCTCATTCCAAGGGTGAGTCCATTGACCCACTGGGAAGCCTTTATTGAAATTTCACTGCACAGGTTAACTATAACAAAAAGAATGAGCTTACCCTGTAACAATTTGAACACTCAGACGTGGCAAGGCACAATTCTTAGTTGCCAGGCTATCTCTATTGGTTCCAATTTAAGCAATATTTCTCACTTACATAAACACCTCTTCAAAATCAGGTAGAAGCAACAGGATTGTGGGTTGCTAGCCCTCAAAACTCCAGAACCCTATGGGGGGAGATACTTATCTCCTAGAAGGTCCCAAACTGCTATCCCAAAGAGAAAGAAAAGAGCAGCCACTCCTTGCAAATCGAAACAGAAACTGCTAGCTCGTCTCTGTGATCCTAGCTTCTTCCATTAGCACATGACTCAGCCTCATGAATCCAACAGCTCAAACCCTACTCTGAAACCCCAGGGGAAGCAGCCAAACATGACACAAAATTCAATAACTCAGCTTAAATCTGACACTCCAATAATGAGGGTCAATTATTCTGCTGCATTCTCAGTATGTGGGCTTCCTGGAGCAGATATATTGGCACCGTAATCCAGAGCTGATTTTTAACTTATCCGGCACAACAACCATGCTATAACTACACTTCTTAAAGGCACAGTATTGTCACAAATCACTCAGTCGGGCAGTAAGTGAGACTAACCCTGACCCTGGAGACCCATGCATTCTAGCCCCAGTTTCCTGGGGAAGTGACCCGACCCTCATCCAACCCTGAGCTGGGCCTTCGAGCGATGGCAATGTAGCTCATGGTGAGCTGAGCCAATCAGAGGCTGCTGCAATGTGTCAGTGTGAGCAACAAGGAACATGTGACAGGGACACACTTTCCAATTGTGAACATTTCACACTCATTCCCCATTTCCTCATCAAAAACCGGTTTTCATTTCAGATTCCGATGAAATTGCCAAAAGGAAAAGCAAAGAGATTGTTTGGACAGAAGATGCAGGTTTGTCGATCTCTCTGTGTGGGGGGATGATTAATACTGAGGAGAAGTAATGAGTAACAGATATTAACAAACTTTGGTCATTGTGAATTAATGACAGTAACGATATATATCAACACGGATGAGACTGGAACTGAGATTTAGAACATATGGTGATAGGATGAGATGTAGACGGGTGGGAGGAGGTGCGTGTTGGGCACAGACACCAGCACAGAGCAGTCGGGCTGAATGGCCTCTTTCTGAGCAGTAAATCCTCCACAATTAGATATAAAATTCTATCTGGAGCTGTCACCTGTCCAGGTGCTGAGTGTGGGGGAGTTTGCAGTGGGATTGGGATCATTGAAATCCATTCGGATATGGGAATGTGTGGTCTGGAATCTGAAATCCTGTTCCCTCTGTTTCAGACTCTGTGGAGAATGAGAGTCAGCCTGATACGAAAGGTATTTATCCCCATCTTTCATACGTCACCCTTACACATTTCAATCTCATTAAAACGGGATGGAGAGTTTTCAAACCATTCTGATAACTGGACACAGAGACTTTCCTCTGATTGGTGAACTGAAATTCTGTTATTTCTTTTCCAGATTCTTTAGAAAGAGCCAGTCACTCTGGGAAACAAGGTATTGATTTTACAACAATACTGTACAGTGAAGAAATATATTTTAGTCATCTGTCTGTGTGGGATTTTTCTGGCAGTCCCTTCCATTTTATCGGAGCCTTTCTGTCCACAACCAGCATCGTATATTGTTGCTGCAGCAGTATAATTGCTCAATCTGAACAAATGCTGTCCTGCTGCTATTGGTGTTTCACTGGGATTTTGCAGAGTGGGGCTGGATTGGGATGATTGACATATATGGTCATGTGATGGGCTGAAGCTGGGCTTACACAGAGAATTCATGCAGAGATTCTGTGTTTGAGTTGAGAGAGAGCAACGTTGCTCTTTTCCTGTCTCTGAAGTCTGGAGACTGGGAGCTGCCAGAGACTAGGATACTTCTTTGAGATTTTGCTGCTTTGAGAATATATCCTTCTCTGGAAACTGCTGTCTGGATCTCTGTCCAGAAGTGTTTAAAAAGCTGGAAACTGCACAAGAAATGTTGGACTTTTTAATTGTGAACATTTCACACTCATTCCCATTTTCTCACCAAAAACCGGTTTTCATTTCAGATTCCGGTGAAATTGCCAAAAGGAAAAGCGAAGAGATTTTTTCAACAGAAGATGCAGGTTTGTAGATCTCTCTGTGAAGGGGGATTAATGGCTGCGCTAATATATGGGAGCTGGCTCCATGAGGATTAACAAAGTCTTTATTGAAATGAGGTCAAATAGACGTGGAGTCGGGGATGAGGAGCAGAATGGGGCTGGTTCCAAAACAGCAAAGAGTTTTCATTAGAAACGATGTGCGCTGGTTCCAGAATCTTCCACCAAGGGAAACTATTTCATCCTCTCCACTCTATCGCTGCCCCTCAGAATTTTGATCACCTCAAACAATCCATCCCGCAACGTTCTTTGTTCCAAGGAAAATATTCCCAGCCGATCCAATCTCTCCATGTAGCTACACTTTTCCAGCCCTGGCAATGTTCTTGTAAACCTCCTCTGCACCCTCTCCAGAGCAATTACATCCTTCCTGTAATGTGGTGACCAGAACTGCACACAATACTCCAGTTGTGGCCTCTCCAGTGTTTTATACAATTCCATCATTATATCCTTACTGTTATATTCTATACCTGTACCACTGAAGGAGAACATTCTATAAACCTTCTTTACAGCCTTGTCTACTTGAACTGCTGCCTCTAGGGACTGTGCACATGGACGAAGGATATGTTGATCGGATGAGATGTAGATGGGTGGGAGGGGGCTCAAGGTGCGCATAAGCACTAGCACAGAGCTGTCGGGCCGAATGGCCTCTTTCTGAGCAGTAAATCCTCCGCAATTAGATATAAAATTCTATCTGGAGCTGTCACCTGTCCAGGTGCTGAGTGTGGGGGAGTTTGCAGTGGGATTGGGATCATTGAAATCCATTCGGATATGGGAATGTGTGGTCTGGAATCTGAAATCCTGTTCCCTCTGTTTCAGACTCTGTGGAGAATGAGAGTCAGCCTGATACGAAAGGTATTTATCCCCATCTTTCAACAATACGTCACCCTTACAGATTTCAATCTCATTAAAACAGGACGGAGAGTTTTCAAACCATTCTGATAACTGGACACAGAGACTTTCCTCTGATTGGTGAACTGAAATTCTGTTATTTCTTTTCCAGATTCTTTAGAAAGAGCCAGTCACTCTGGGAAACAAGGTATTGATTTTACAACAATACTGTACAGTGAAGAAATATATTTTAGTCATCTGTTTGTATGGGATTTTACTGGCAGTCCCTTCCATTTTATCGGAGCCTTTCTGTCCACAACCAGCATCGTATATTGTTGCTGCAGCAGTATAATTGCTCAATCTGAACAAATGCTGTCCTGCTGCTATTGGTGTTTCACTGGGATTTTGCAAAGTGGGGCTGGATTGGGATGATTGACACATATGGTCATGTGATGGGCTGAAGCTGGGCTTACACAGAGAATTCATGCAGAGATTCTGTGTTTGAGTTGAGAGAGAGCAACGTTGCTCTTTTCCTGTCTCTAAAGTCTGGAGACTGGGAGCTGCCAGAGACTAGGATACTTCTTTGAGATTTTGCTGCTTTGAGAATATATCCTTCTCTGGAAACTGCTGTCTGGATCTCTGTCCAGAAGTGTTTAAAAAGCTGGAAACTGCACAAGAAATGTTGGACTTTTTAATTGTGAACATTTCACACTCATTTCCATTTTCTCACCAAAAACCGGTTTTCGTTTCAGATTCCGGTGAAATTGCCAAAAGGAAAAGCGAAGAGATTTTTTCAACAGAAGATGCAGGTTTGTAGATCTCTCTGTGTGGGGGGATTATTGACTGCGCTAATATATGGGAGCTGGCTCCATGAGGATTAACAAAGTCTTTATTGAAATGAGGTCAAATAGACGTGGAGTCGGGGATGAGGAGCAGAATGGGGCTGGTTCCAAAACAGCAAAGAGTTTTCATTTGAAACGATGTGCGCTGGTTCCAGAATCTTCCACCAAGGGAAACTATTTCATCCTCTCCACTCTATCGCTGCCCCTCAGAATTTTGATCACCTCAAACAATCCATCCCGCAACGTTCTTTGTTCCAAGGAAAATATTCCCAGCCGATCCAATCTCTCCGTGTAGCTACACTTTTCCAGCCCTGGCAATGTTCTTGTAAACCTCCTCTGCACCCTCTCCAGAGCAATTACATCCTTCCTGTAATGTGGTGACCAGAACTGCACACAATACTCCAGTTGTGGCCTCTCCAGTGTTTTATACAATTCCATCATTATATCCTTACTGTTATATTCTATACCTGTACCACTGAAGGAGAACATTCTATAAACCTTCTTTACAGCCTTGTCTACTTGAACTGCTGCCTCTAGGGACTGTGCACATGGACGAAGGATATGTTGATCGGATGAGATGTAGATGGGTGGGAGGGGGCTCAAGGTGCGCATAAGCACTAGCACAGAGCTGTCGGGCCGAATGGCCTCTTTCTGAGCAGTAAATCCTCCGCAATTAGATATAAAATTCTATCTGGAGCTGTCACCTGTCCAGGTGCTGAGTGTGGGGGAGTTTGCAGTGGGATTGGGATCATTGAAATCCATTCGGATATGGGAATGTGTGGTCTGGAATCTGAAATCCTGTTCCCTCTGTTTCAGACTCTGTGGAGAATGAGAGTCAGCCTGATACGAAAGGTATTTATCCCCATCTTTCAACAATACGTCACCCTTACAGATTTCAATCTCATTAAAACGGGACGGAGAGTTTTCAAACCATTCTGATAACTGGACACAGAGACTTTCCTCTGATTGGTGAACTGAAATTCTGTTCTTTCTATTCCAGATTCTTTAGAAAGAGCCAGTCACTCTGGGAAACAAGGTATTGATTTTACAACAATACTGTACAGTGAAGAAATATATTTTAGTCATCTGTTTGTATGGGATTTTTCTGGCAGTCCCTTCCATTTTATCGGAGCCTTTCTGTCCACAACCAGCATCGTATATTGTTGCTGCAGCAGTATAATTGCTCAATCTGAACAAATGCTGTCCTGCTGCTATTGGTGTTTCACTGGGATTTTGCAGAGTGGGGCTGGATTGGGATGATTGACACATATGGTCATGTGATGGGCTGAAGCTGGGCTTACACAGAGAATTCATGCAGAGATTCTGCGTTTGAGTTGAGAGAGAGCAACGTTGCTCTTTTCCTGTCTCTGAAGTCTGGAGACTGGGAGCTGCCAGAGACTAGGATACTTCTTTGAGATTTTGCTGCTTTGAGAATATATCCTTCTCTGGAAACTGCTGTCTGGATCTCTGTCCAGAAGTGTTTAAAAAGCTGGAAACTGCACAAGAAATGTTGGACTTTTTAATTGTGAACATTTCACACTCATTTCCATTTTCTCACCAAAAACCGGTTTTCGTTTCAGATTCCGGTGAAATTGCCAAAAGGAAAAGCGAAGAGATTTTTTCAACAGAAGATGCAGGTTTGTAGATCTCTCTGTGAAGGGGGATTATTGACTGCGCTAATATATGGGAGCTGGCTCCATGAGGATTAACAAAGTCTTTATTGAAATGAGGTCAAATAGACGTGGAGTCGGGGATGAGGAGCAGAATGGGGCTGGTTCCAAAACAGCAAAGAGTTTTCATTTGAAACGATGTGCGCTGGTTCCAGAATCTTCCACCAAGGGAAACTATTTCATCCTCTCCACTCTATCGCTGCCCCTCAGAATTTTGATCACCTCAAACAATCCATCCCGCAACGTTCTTTGTTCCAAGGAAAATATTCCCAGCCGATCCAATCTCTCCGTGTAGCTACACTTTTCCAGCCCTGGCAATGTTCTTGTAAACCTCCTCTGCACCCTCTCCAGAGCAATTACATCCTTCCTGTAATGTGGTGACCAGAACTGCACACAATACTCCAGTTGTGGCCTCTCCAGTGTTTTATACAATTCCATCATTATATCCTTACTGTTATATTCTATACCTGTACCACTGAAGGAGAACATTCTATAAACCTTCTTTACAGCCTTGTCTACTTGAACTGCTGCCTCTCGGGACTGTGCACATGGACGAAGGATATGTTGATAGGATGAGATGTAGACGGGTGGGAGGGGGCTCAAGGTGCGCATAAGCACTAGCACAGAGCTGTCGGGCCGAATGGCCTCTTTCTGAGCAGTAAATCCTCCGCAATTAGATATAAAATTCTATCTGGAGCTGTCACCTGTCCAGGTGCTGAGTGTGGGGGAGTTTGCAGTGGGATTGGGATCATTGAAATCCATTCGGATATGGGAATGTGTGGTCTGGAATCTGAAATCCTGTTCCCTCTGTTTCAGACTCTGTGGAGAATGAGAGTCAGCCTGATACGAAAGGTATTTATCCCCATCTTTCAACAATACGTCACCCTTACAGATTTCAATCTCATTAAAACGGGACGGAGAGTTTTCAAACCATTCTGATAACTGGACACAGAGACTTTCCTCTGATTGGTGAACTGAAATTCTGTTCTTTCTATTCCAGATTCTTTAGAAAGAGCCAGTCACTCTGGGAAACAAGGTATTGATATTTATATTTTAATATCTCCCCATTTCGTACAATCAGTGCTCAATTGTTAGGGAGCAGATCAGAAACTCCAAGATGTATTGTGAAGTTAGACTCAATCCCAACTATTTCTGCTCTTGGAATTTGCGTGAGGATAATGTTTCTCATTCCAAGGGTGAGTCCATTGACCCACTGGGAAGATTTCATTAAAATTTCACAGCACAGTTTAATGACAACAAAAAGAATGTGCTTACCCTGTAACAATTTAAACACTCAAACATGGCAAGATACGATTCTTAGCTGCCAGGCTATCTCTATTGGTTCCAATTTAAACAATACTCCTCACAGACATAATCTCCTCTTCAAAATCAGTGAACAAGCAACAAGATTATGGGTTCCTCGTCCTCAAACTTTCAGAACCCTCTGGAGAGAAATACCTATTTTCTAGAAGGTCCCAATCTGAATGCGCTAGACAGAAAGAGAGAAAATCTGCTGCTCCTTGCAAATCAAATCAGAAACTCCTTGCTTGTCTCTGTAAGCCTAGCTCCTCCCATTAGCACATGACTCAGCCTCCCTCAATCCAACTGCTCAAACCCTACTCTGAAACCTCAACAGACTACCCAAACATTATACAAAACTGCATTAACTCAGATTAAAACTGACACTCCAATAATGAGAGTCACTTATTCCACTGCATTCTCACATGTGGGCTTCCTGGAACAGACAGATTGGCACCGTAATCCAGAGCTGATTTTTAACTTACCCTTCACAACAACCGTGCTATAAATACACTTCTTAAAGGCACAGTATCATCACAAATCACACAGTTGGACACAAAGTGAGAATCACCCTGACCCTGGAGACCCTGGGATTCTAGCCCCAGTTTCCTGGGGAAGTGACCCGACCCTCATCCAACCCTGAGCTGGGCCTTCGAGCGATGGCAATGTAGCTCATGGTGAGCTGAGCCAATCAAAGGCTGCTGCAATGTGTAAGTGTGAGCAACAAGGAACATGTGACAGGGACACACTTTCCAATTGTGAACATTTCACACTCATTCCCAATTTTCTCACCAAACACCGGTTTTCATTTCAGATTCCGATGAAATTGCCAAAAGGAAAAGCAAAGAGATTGTTTGGACAGAAGATGCAGGTTTGTAGATCTCTCTGTGTGGGGGGATTATTAATACTGAGGAGAAGTAATGAGTAACAGATATTAACAAACTTTGGTCGTTGTGAATTAATGACAGTAACGATATTTATCAACACGGATGAGACTGGAACTGAGATTTAGAACATATGGTGATACGATGAGATGTAGACACGTGCGAGGAGGCTCATGTTGGACATAAATACCAGCACAGAGTAGTCGGGCCGAATGGCCTCTTCCTGAACAGTAAATCCTCCACAATTAGATATAAAATTCTATCTGGAGCTGTCACCTGTCCAGGTGCTGAGTGTGGGGGAGTTTGCAGTGGGATTGGGATCATTGAAATCTATTCGGATATGGGAATGTGTGGTCTGGAATCTGAAATCCTGTTCCCTCTGTTTCAGACTCTGTGGAGAATGAGAGTCAGCCTGATACGAAAGGTATTTATCCCCATCTTTCAACAATACGTCACCCTTACAGATTTCAATCTCATTAAAACGGGACGGAGAGTTTTCAAACCATTCTGATAACTGGACACAGAGACTTTCCTCTGATTGGTGAACTGAAATTCTGTTCTTTCTATTCCAGATTCTTTAGAAAGAGCCAGTCACTCTGGGAAACAAGGTATTTATATTGTGATGATACTATACCAAAACGAAGTGTATTTTAGTCATGATTCTGTGCAGGATGTTTCGAGCTTTTCCTCCTATTTTATCAGCGCCGTTCTATCTCCAACCAGCATCCTGTCTCATTGCTGCAGCAGTATAATTGCTCAGTCTGAACTAATGCTGTCCTGCTGCTATTGGTGTTCCCCTGGGATTTTGCAGAGTGGGGCTGGATTGGGATGATTGACAGATGTGGCCATGTGATGGGTCTAGGCTGGGCTTACACAGAGAATTCATGCAGAGATTCTCTCTGACCTCTTGAGTTCAGAGAGAGCAACGTTGCTCTTTTCCTGTCTCTGAAGTCTGGAGACTGGGAGCTCAGTAAAAAGTCTGACAACACCAGGTTTTAGTCTCACCTGACTACAAATAAATAGGTTGGACTAAAACCTGGTGTTGTCAGGCTTTTTACTGTGTTTACGCCAGTCCAACGCCGGCATCTCCACATCATGACTGGGAGCTGCCAGAGACTAGGATACTTCTTTGAGATTTTGCTGCTTTGAGAATATATCCTTCTCTGGAAACTGCTGTCTGGATCTCTGTCCAGAAGTGTTTAAAAAGCTGGAAACTGGACAGGAAGTGTTGGACTTTTTAACTGTGAACATTTCACACTCATTCTCCATTTTCTCACCAAAAACCGGTTTTCGTTTCAGATTCCGGTGAAATTGCCAAAAGGAAAAGCAAAGAGATTTATTCAACAGAAGATGCAGGTTTGTAGATCTCTCTGTGTGGGGGGATTATTGACTGCGCTAATATATGGGAGCTGGCTCCATGAGGATTAACAAAGTCTTTATTGAAACGGTCGCTGATTGTAGAATAGGAACATGTAAGGGGAAGTTAGACTTTGTTAAAAATTGAGGACGAACAAAGTCTTTATTGAAATGAGGTCAATGAGACGTGGAGTCGGGGATGAGGAGCAGAATGGGGCTGGTTCCAAAACAGCAAAGAGTTTTCATTTGTAACGATGTGCCCTGGTTCCAGAATCTTCTACCAAAGGAAACTATTTAATCCTCTCCACTCTATCGCTGCCCCTCAGTAGTTTGGTCACCTCAAACAATCCATCCCGCAACGTTCTTTGTTCCAAGGAAAATATTCCCAGCCGATCCAATCTCTCCGTGTAGCTACACTTTTCCAGCCCTGGCAATGTTCTTGTAAACCTCCTCTGCACCCTCTCCAGAGCAATTACATCCTTCCTGTAATGTGGTGACCAGAACTGCACACAATACTCCAGTTGTGGCGTCTCCAGTGTTTTATACAATTCCATCATTATATCCTTACTGTTATATTCTATACCTGTACTACTGAAGGAGAACTTTCTATAAACCTTCTTTACAGCCTTGTCGACTTGAACAGCTGCCTCTAGGGACTGTGCACATGGACGAAGGATATGTTGATAGGATGAGATGTAGACAGGCACAAGGAGGCTTATGTTGGGCATAAATACCAGCACAGAGCAGTCAGGCCAAATGGCCTCTTTCTGAACAGAAAATCCTCTGTAATTAGATATAAAATTCTATCTGGAGCTGTCACCTGTCCAGGTGCTGAGTGTGGGGGTGTTTGCAGTGGGATTGGGATCATTGAAATCCATTCGGATATGGGAATGTGTGGTCTGGAATCTGAAATCCTGTTCCCTCTGTTTCAGACTCTGTGGAGAATGAGAGTCAGCCTGATACGAAAGGTATTTATCCCCATCTTTCAACAATACGTCACCCTTACAGATTTCAATCTCATTAAAACGGGACGGAGAGTTTTCAAACCATTCTGATAACTGGACACAGAGACTTTCCTCTGATTGGTGAACTGAAATTCTGTTCTTTCTATTCCAGATTCTTTAGAAAGAGCCAGTCACTCTGGGAAACAAGGTATTGATATTTACATTTTAATATCTCCCCATTTCGTACAATCAGTGCTCAATTGTTAGGGAGCAGATCAAAAACTCCAAGATGTATTATGAAGTTAGACTCAATCCCAACTATTTCTGCTCTTGGAATTTGCGTGAGGATACTGTTTCTCATTCCAAGTCTGATTCCATTGACCCATTAGGAAGCTTTTATTAAAATTTCACAGTACAGTTTAATTACAACAAAAGGAATGAGCTTACCCTGTAACAATTTAAACACTCAAACGTGGCAAGATACGATTCTTAGCTGCCAGGATATCTCTATTGGTTTCAATTTCAACAATACTCCTCACAGCCATAATCTCTCTTCAAAATCAGTGAACAAGCAACAGGATTATGGGTTACTCATCCTCAAACTTCCAGAACCATCTGGAGAGAGATACCTATTTTCTAGAAGGTCCCAATGTGAAGTCGCTCAACAGAAAGAAAGAAAATCTCCTTGCAAATCAAAACAGAAACTGCTTTCTTGTCTCTGTAAGCCTAGCTCCTTCCATTAGCACATGACTCAGCCTCCCTCAATCCAACTGCTCAAAGCCTATACTGAAACCTCAGGGGACCACCCAAACATTATACAAAACTGCATTAACTCAGATTAAAACTGACACTCCAATAATAAGGGTCACTTATTCCACTGCATTCTCACATGTGGGCTTCCTGGAACAGACAGATTGGCACCGTAATCCAGAGCTTATTTATAACTTACCCTTCACAACAACCGTGCTATAAATACACTTCTTAAAGGCACAGTATCATCACAAATCACACAGTTGGACACAAAGTGAGAATCACCCTGACCCTGGAGACCCTGGGATTCTAGCCCTAGTTTCCTTGCGAAGTGACCCGACCCTCATCCAACCCTGAGCTGGGCCTTCGAGTGATGGCAATGTAGCTCATGGTGAGCTGAGCCAATCAGAGGCTGCTGCAACATGTAAGTGTGAGCAACAAGGAACATGTGACAGGGACACACTTTCCAATTGTGAACATTTCACACTCATTCCCCATTTCCTCATCAAAAACCGGTTTTCATTTCAGAGTCCGATGAAATTGCCAAAAGGAAAAGCAAAGAGATTCTTTGGACTGAAGATGCAGGTTTGTAGATCTCTCTGTGTGGAGGGATGATTAATACTGAGGAGAAGTAATGAGTAACAGATATTAACAAACTTTGGTTGTTGTGAATTAATGACAGTAACGATATTTATCAACACGGATGAGACTGGAACTGAGATTTAGAACATATGGTGATAGGATGAGATGTAGACGGGTGGGAGGAGGCTCGTGTTGGGCACAGACACCAGCACAGAGCAGTCGGGCCGAATGGCCTCTTTCTGAGCAGTAAATCCTCCACAATTAGATATAAAATTCTATCTGGAGCTGTCACCTGTCCAGGTGCTGAGTGTGGGGGTGTTTGCAGTGGGATTGGGATCATTGAAATCCATTCGGATATGGGAATGTGTGGTCTGGAATCTCTCATCCTGTTCCCTCTGTTTCAGACTCTGTGGAGAATGAGAGTCAGCCTGATACGAAAGGTATTTATCCCCATTTTTCAACAATACGTCACCCTTACAGATTTCAGTCTCATTAAAACGGGACAGAGAGTTTTCAAACCGTTCTGATAACTGGACACAGAGACTTTCCTCTGATTAGAGAACTGAAATTCTGTTATTTCTTTTCCAGATTCTTTAGAAAGAGCCAGTCACTCTGGGAAACAAGGTATTGATTTTACAACAATACTGTACAGTGAAGAAATGTCTTTTAGTCATCTGTCTGTGTGGGATGTTTCTGGCAGTCCCTTCCATTTTATCGGTGCCTTTCTGTCCACAACCAGCATCCTGTATTGTTGCTGCAGCAGTATAATTGCTCAATCTGAACAAATGCTGTCCTGCTGCTATTGGTGTTTCACTGGGATTTTGCAGAGTGGGGCTGGATTGGGATGATTGACACATATGGTCATGTGATGGGCTGAAGCTGGGCTTACACAGAGAATTCATGCAGAGATTCTGTGTTTGAGTTGAGAGAGATCAACGTTGCTCTTTTCCTGTCTCTGAAGTCTGGAGACTGGGAGCTGCCAGAGACTAGGATACTTCTTTGAGATTTTGCTGCTTTGAGAATATATCCTTCTCTGGAAACTGCTGTCTGGATCTCTGTCCAGAAGTGTTAAAAAGCTGGAAACTGGACAGGAAGTGTTGGACTTCTTAATTGTGAACATTTCACACTCATTCTCCATTTTCTCACCAAAAACCGGTTTTCGTTTCAGATTCCGGTGAAATTGCCAAAAGGAAAAGCAAAGAGATTTTTTCAACAGAAGATGCAGGTTTGTAGATCTCTCTGTGTGGGGGGATTATTGACTGCGCTAATATATGGGAGCTGCCTCCATGAGGATTAACAAAGTCTTTATTGAAATGAGGTCAAATAGACGTGGAGTCAGGGATGAGGAGCAGAATGGGGCTGGTTCCAAAACAGCAAAGAGTTTTCATTTGTAACGATGTGCCCTGGTTCCAGAATCTTCCACCAAGGGAAACTATTTCATCCTTTCCACTCTATCGCTGCCCCTCAGAATTTTGATCACCTCAAACAATCCATCTCACAACGTTCTTTGTTCCAAGGAAAATATTCCCAGCCGATCCAATCTCTCCGTGTAGCTACACTTTTCCAGCCCTGGCAATGTTCTTGTAAACCTCCTCTGCACCCTCTCCAGAGCAATTACATCCTTCCTGTAATGTGGTGACCAGAACTGCACACAATACTCCAGTTGTGGCCTCTCCAGTGTTTTACACAATTCCATCATTATATCCTTACTGTTATATTCTATACCTGTACCACTGAAGGAGAACATTCTACAAACCTTCTTTACAGCCTTGTCTACTTGAACTGCTGCCTGTGGGGAGAGTCCACAAGGACGAAGGATATGTTGATAGGATGAGATGTAGATGGGTGGGAGGGGGCTCAAGGTGCGCATAAGCACTAGCACAGAGCTGTCGGGCCGAATGGCCTCTTTCTCAGCAGTAAATCCTCCACAATTAGATATAAAATTCTATCTGGAGCTGTCACCTTCCAGGTGCTGAGTGTGGGGGAGTTTGCAGTGGGATTGGGATCATTGAAATCCATTCAGATATGGGAATGTGTGGTCTGGAATCTGAAATCCTGTTCCCTCTGTTTCAGACTCTGTGGAGAATGAGAGTCAGCCTGATACGAAAGGTATTTATCCCCATCTTTCAACAATACGTCACCCTTACAGATTTCAATCTCAGTAAAACGGGACGGAGAGTTTTCAAACCATTCTGATAACTGGACACAGAGACTTTCCTCTGATTGGTGAACTGAAATTCTGTTCTTTCTATTCCAGATTCTTTAGAAAGAGCCAGTCACTCTGGGAAACAAGGTATTTATATTTATATTTTAGTATCTCCCCATTTCGTACAATCCGTGCTCAATTGTTAGGGAGCAGATCAGAAACTCCAAGATGTATTGTGAAGTTAGACTCAATCCCAACTATTTCTGCTCTTGGAATTTACGTGAGGATAATGTTTCTCATTCCAAGGGTGAGTCCATTGACCCACTGGGAAGCTTTCATTAAAATTTCACAGCACAGTTTAATTACAACAAAAGGAATGAGCTTACCCTGTAACAATTTAAACACTCAAACGTGGCAAGATACGATTCTTAGCTACCAGGATATCTCTATTGGTTCCAATTTAAACAATATTCCACACAGCCATAATCTCCTCTTCAAAATCAGTGAACAAGCAACAAGATTATGGGTTGCTCGTCCTCAAACTTTCAGAACCATCTGGAGAGAAATACCTATTTTCTAGAAGGTCCCAATGTGAATTCGCTCAACAGAAAGAAAGAAAATCTCCTTGCAAATCAAAACAGAAACTGCTTTCTTGTCTCTGTAAGCCGAGCTCCTTCCATTAGCACATGACTCACCTCCCTCAATCCAACTGCTCAAAGCCTACACTGAAACCTCAGGGGACCACCCAAACATTATACAAAACTGCATTAACTCAGATTAAAACTGACACTCCAATAATAAGGGTCACTTATTCCACTGCATTCTCACATGTGGGCTTCCTGGAACAGACAGATTGGCACCGTAATCCAGAGCTGATTTATAACTTACCCTTCACAACAACCGTGCTATAAATACACTTCTTAAAGGCACAGTATCATCACAAATCACACAGTTGGACACAAAGTGAGAATCACCCTGACCCTGGAGACCCTGGGATTCTAGCCCCAGTTTCCTGGGGAAGTGACCCGACCGTCATCCAACCCTGAGCTGGGCCTTCGAGCGATGGCAATGTAGCTCATGGTGAGCTGAGCCAATCAGAGGCTGCTGCAACATGTAAGTGTGAGCAACAAGGAACATGTGACAGGGACACACTTTCCAATTGTGAACATTTCACACTCATTCCCCATTTCCTCATCAAAAATCGGTTTTCATTTCAGAGTCCGATGAAATTCCCAAAAGGAAAAGCAAAGAGATTGTTTGGACAGAAGATGCAGGTTTGTAGATCTCTCTATGTGGGGGGATGATTAATACTGAGGAGAAGTAATGAGTAACAGATATTAACAAACTTTGGTCGTTGTGAATTAATGACAGTAACGATATATGTCAACACGGATGAGACTGGAACTGAGATTTAGAACATATGGTGATAGGATGAGATGTAGACGGGTGGGAGGAGGCCCATGTTGGGCACAGACACCAGCACAGAGCAGTCGGGCCGAATGGCCTCTTTCTGAGCAGTAAATCCTCCACAATTAGATATAAAATTCTATCTGGAGCTGTCACCTGTCCAGGTGCTGAGTGTGGGGGTGTTTGCAGTGGGATTGGGATCATTGAAATCCATTCGGATATGGGAACGTGTGGTCTGGAATCTGAAATCCTGTTCCCTCTGTTTCAGACTCTGTGGAGAATGAGAGTCAGCCTGATACGAAAGGTATTTATCCCCATCTTTCAACAATACGTCACCCTTACAGATTTCAATCTCATTAAAACGGGACGGAGAGTTTTCAAACCATTCTGATAACTGGACACAGAGACTTTCCTCTGATTGGTGAACTGAAATTCTGTTCTTTCTATTCCAGATTCTTTAGAAAGAGCCAGTCACTCTGGGAAACAAGGTATTTATATTTATATTTTAATATCTCCCCATTTCGTACAATCAGTGCTCAATTGTTAGGGAGCAGATCAGAAACTCCAAGATGTATTGTGAAGTTAGACTCAATCCCAACTATTTCTGCTCTTGGAATTTGCTTGAGGATAATGTTTCTCATTCCAAGGGTGATTCCATTGACCCACTGGGAAGCTTTTATCAAAATTTCACAGCAGAGTTTAATTACAACAAAAAGAATGAGCTTACCCTGTAACAATTTAAACACTCAAACGTGGCAAGATATGATTCTTAGCTACCAGGATATCTCTATTGGTTCCAATTTAAACAATACTCCACACAGCCATAATCTCCTCTTCAAAATCAGTGAACAAGCAACAAGATTATGGGTTGCTCGTCCTCAAACTTCCAGAACCATCTGGAGAGAAATACCTATTTTCTAGAAGGTCCCAATGTGAATTCGCTCAACAGAAAGAAAGAAAATCTCCTTGCAAATCAAAACAGAAACTGCTTTCTTGTCTCTGTAAGCCGAGCTCCTTCCATTAGCACATGACTCGCCTCCCTCAATCCAACTGCTCAAAGCCTGCACTGAAACCTCAGGGGACCACCCAAACATTATACAAAACTGCATTAATTCAGATTAAAACTGACACTCCAATAATGAGGGTCACTTATTCCACTGCATTCTCACATGTGGGCTTCCTGGAACAGACAGATTGGCACCGTAATCCAGAGCTGATTTTTAACTTACCCTTCACAACAACCGTGCTATAAATACACTTCTTAAAGGCACAGTATCATCACAAATCACACAGTTGGACACTAAGTGAGACTCACTCTGACCCTGGAGACCCTGGGATTCTAGCCCCAGTATCCTGGGGAAGTGACCTGACCCTCATCCAACCCTGAGCTGGGCCTTCGAGCGATGGCAATGTAGCTCATGGTGAGCTGAGCCAATCAGAGGCTGCTGCAACATGTAAGTGTGAGCAACAAGGAACATGTGACAGGGACACACTTTCCAATTGTGAACATTTCACACTCATTCCCCATTTCCTCATCAAAAACCGGTTTTCATTTCAGAGTCCGATGAAATTGCCAAAAGGAAAAGCAAAGAGATTGTTTGGACAGAAGATGCAGGTTTGTAGATCTCTCTGTGTGGGGGGATGATTAATACTGGGGAGAAGTAATGAGTAACAGATATTAACAAACTTTGGTCGTTGTGAATTAATGACAGTAACGATATTTATCAACACGGATGAGACTGGAACTGAGATTTAGAACATATGGTGATAGGATGAGATGTAGACGGGTGGGAGGAGGCTCGTGTTGGGCACAGACACCAGCACAGAGCAGTCGGGCCGAATGGCCTCTTTCTGAGCAGTAAATCCTCCACAATTAGATATAAAATTCTATCTGGAGCTGTCACCTGTCCAGGTGGGGGTGTTTGCAGTGGGATTGGGATCATTGAAATCCATTCGGATATGGGAATGTGTGGTCTGGAATCTGAAATCCTGTTCCCTCTGTTTCAGACTCTGTGGAGAATGAGAGTCAGCCTGATACGAAAGGTATTTATCCCCATCTTTCAACAATACGTCACCCTTACAGATTTCAATCTCATTAAAACGGGATGGAGAGTTTTTAAACCATTCTGATAACTGGACACAGAGACTTTCCTCTGATTGGTGAACTGAAATTCTGTTCTTTCTATTCCAGATTCTTTCGAAAGAGCCAGTCACTCTGGGAAACAAGGTATTGATATTGTGATGATACTATACCAAAACGAAGTGTATTTTAGTCATGATTCTGTGCAGGATGTTTCGAGCTGTTCCTCCTATTTTATCAGCACCGTTCTATCTCCAACCAGCATCCTGTCTCATTGCTGCAGCAGTATAATTGCACAATCTGTACTAATGCTGTCCTGCTGCTATTGGTGTTCCCCTGGGATTTTGCAGAGTGGGGCTGGATTGGGATGATTGACAGATGTGGTCATGTGATGGGTCTAGGCTGGGCTTACACAGAGAATTCATGCAGACATTCTCTCTGACCTCTTGAGTTCAGAGAGAGCAACGTTGCTCTTTTCCTGTCTCTGAAGTCTGGAGACTGGGAGCTCAGTAAAAAGTCTGACAACACCAGGTTTTAGTCTCACCTGACTACAAATAAATAGATTGGACTAAAACCTGGTGTTGTCAGGCTTTTTACTGTGTTTACGCCAGTCCAACGCCGGCATACCCACATCATGACTGGGAGCTGCCAGAGACTAGGATACTTCTTTGAGATTTTGCTGCTTTGAGAATATATCCTTCTCTGGAAACTGCTGTCTGGATCTCTGTCCAGAAGTGTTTAAAAAGCTGGAAACTGGACAGGAAGTGTTGGACTTTTTAACTGTGAACATTTCACACTCATTCTCCATTTTCTCACCAAAAACCGGTTTTCGTTTCAGATTCCGGTGAAATTGCCAAAAGGAAAAGCAAAGAGATTTTTTCAACAGAAGATGCAGGTTTGTAGATCTCTCTGTGTGGGGGGATTAATGACTGCGCTAATATATGGGAGCTGGCTCCATGAGGATTAACAAAGTCTTTATTGAAACGGTCGCTGATTGTAGAATAGGAACATGTAAGGGGAAGTTAGACTTTGTTAAAAATTGAGGACGAACAAAGTCTTTATTGAAATGAGGTCAATGAGACGTGGAGTCGGGGATGAGGAGCAGAATGGGGCTGGTTCCAAAACAGCAAAGAGTTTTCATTTGTAACGATGTGCCCTGGTTCCAGAAGCTTCTACCAAAGGAAACTATTTAATCCTCTCCACTCTATCGCTGCCCCTCAGAATTTTGATCCCTTCAAACAATCCATCCCGCAACGTTCTTTGTTCCAAGGAAAATATTCCCAGCCAATCCAATCTCTCCGTGTAGCTACACTTTTCACTGAAGGAGAACATTCTATAAACCTTCTTTACAGCCTTGTCTACTTGAACTGCTGCCTGTGGGGAGAGTCCACACGGACGAAGGATATGTTGATGAGATGAAATTGAGTGGGAGGAAGCTCAAGTTGGACATAAACACTAGCACAGAGCAGCTGGGCCGAATGGCCTCTTTCTCAGCAGAAAATCCTCCACAATTAGATATAAAATTCTATCTGGAGCTGTCACCTGTCCAGGTGCTGAGTGTGGGGGTGTTTGCAGTGGGATTGGGATCATTGAAATCCATTCGGATATGGGAATGTGTGGTCTGGAATCTGAAATCCTGTTCCCTCTGTTTCAGACTCTGTGGAGAATGAGAGTCAGCCTGATACGAAAGGTATTTATCCCCATCTTTCAACAATACGTCACCCTTACAGATTTCAATCTCATTAAAACGGGACGGAGAGTTTTCAAACCATTCTGATAACTGGACACAGAGACTTTCCTCTGATTGGTGAACTGAAATTCTGTTCTTTCTATTCCAGATTCTTTAGAAAGAGCCAGTCACTCTGGGAAACAAGGTATTTATATTGTGATGATACTGTACAGTGAAGAAATATATTTTAGTCACGTGTCTCTGTGCAATGTTTCTTACAATCCCTTCCATTATATCAGAGCATTTCTGTCCACAACCAGCATCCTGTATTGTTGCTGCAGCAGCACAATTGCTTCCTTTGAAGTAATGGAGTTCTTGGTGTTCCCCTGGGATTTTGCAGAGTGGGGCTTGATTGGGATGTTTGACAGATGAGGTCATGTGATGGGATGAAGCGGGGTTTACACAGAAACTTCATGCAGAGATTCTGCTTTTGAGTTGAGAGAGAACAGTCTCTCTATTTACCCCTCTCTGAAGTCTCGATACCGGGAGCTGCCAGAGACTGGATTTCCATTTCTGAGATTTTGTGACTTTGAGAATATATCCTTCTCTGGAAACTGCTGTCTGGATCTCTGTCCAGAAGTGTTTAAAAAGCTGGAAACTGCACATCAAGCGATGGACATTTTAATTGTGAACATTTCACACTCATTCCCATTTTCTCACCAAAAACCGGTTTTCATTTCAGATTCCGGAGAAATTGCCAAAAGGAAAAGCAAAGAGATTTTTTCAACAGAAGATGCTGGTTTGTAGATCTCTCTGTGAGGGGGAATTATTGACTGCGCTAATATATGGGAGCTGGCTCCATGAGGATTAACAAAGTCATTATTGAAATGAGGTCAAACAGATGTGGAGTCGGGGATGAGGAACAGAATGGGGCTGGTTCCAAAACAGCAAAGAGTTTTCATTTGTAACGATGTGCCCTGGTTCCAGAATCTTCCACCAAGGGAAACTATTTAATCCTCTCCACTCTATCGCTGCCCCTCAGAATCTTGATCACCTCAAACAATCCATCCCGCAACGTTCTTTGTTCCAAGGAAAATATTCCCAGCCGATCCAATCTCTCCGTGTAGCTACACTTTTCCAGCCCTGGCAATGTTCTTGTAAACCTCCTCTGCACCCTCTCCAGAGCAATTACATCCTTCCTGTAATGTGGTGACCAGAACTGCACACAATACTCCAGTTGTAGCCTCTCCAGTGTTTTATACAATTCCATCATTATATCCTTACTGTTATATTCTATACCTGTACCACTGAAGGAGAACATTCTATAAACCTTCTTTACAGCCTTGTCTACTTGAACTGCTGCCTGTGGGGAGAGTCCACACGGACGAAGGATATGTTGATAGGATGAGATGTAGACGGGTGTAAGGAGACTCAAGGTGCGCATAAGCACTAGCTCAGAACAGTTGGGCCGAATGGCCTCTTTCTCAACAGAAAATCCTCCACAATTAGATATAAAATTCTATCTGGAGCTGTCACCTGTCCAGGTGCTGAGTGTGGGGGTGTTTGCAGTGGGATTGGGATCATTGAAATCCATTCAGATATGGGAACGTGTGGTCTGGAATCTGAAATCCTGTTCCCTCTGTTTCAGACTCTGTGGAGAATGAGAGTCAGCCTGATACGAAAGGTATTTATCCCCATCTTTCAACAATACGTCACCCTTACAGATTTCAGTCTCATTAAAACGGGACGGAGAGTTTTCAAACCATTCTGATAACTGGACACAGAGACTTTCCTCTGATTGGTGAACTGAAATTCTGTTCTTTTTGTTCCAGATTCTTTAGAAAGAGCCAGTCACTCTGGGAAACAAGGTATTTATATTGTGATGATACTATACCAAAACGAAGTGTATTTTAGTCATGATTCTGTGCAGGATGTTTCGAGCTGTTCCTCCTATTTTATCAGCGCCGTTTTATCTACAACCAGCATCCTGTCTCATTGCTGCAGCAGTATAATTGCTCAGTCTGAACTAATGCTGTCCTGCTACTATTGGTGTTCCCCTGGGATTTTGCAGAGTGGGGCTGGATTGGGATGATTGACAGATGTGGTCATGAGATGGGTCTAGGCTGGGCTTACACAGAGAATTCATGCAGAGATTCTGTGTTTGAGTTCAGAGAGAGCAACATTGCTCTTTACCTGTCTCTGAAGTCTGGAGACTGGGAGCTGCCAGAGACTAGGATACTTCTTTGAGATTTTGCTGCTTTGAGAATATATCCTTCTCTGGAAACTGCTGTCTGGATCTCTGTCCAGAAGTGTTTAAAAAGCTGGAAATTGCACATCAAGTGATGGACTTTTTAATTGTGAACATTTCACACTCATTCCCCATTTTCTCACCAACAACCGGTTTTCATTTCAGATTCCGGTGAAATTGCCAAAAGGAAAAGCAAAGAGATTTTTTCAACAGAAGATGCTGGTTTGTAGATCTCTCTGAGAAGGGGGATTATTGACTGCACTAATATGTGGGAGCTGGCTCCATGAGGATTAACAAAGTCTTTATTGAAATGAGGTCAATGAGATGTGGAGTCGGGGACGAGGAGCAGAATGGGGCTGGTTCCAAAACAGCAAAGAGTTTTCATTTGTAACGATGTGCCCTGGTTCCAGAATCTTCCACCAAGGGAAACTATTTAATCCTCTCCACTCTATCGCTGCCCCTCAGAATTTTGATCACCTCAAACAATCCATCCCGCAACATTCTTTGTTCCAAGGAAAATATTCCCAGCCGATCCAATCTCTCCGTGTAGCTACACTTTTCCAGCCCTGGCAATGTTCTTGTAAACCTCCTCTGCACCCTCTCCAGAGCAATTACATCCTTCCTGTAATGTGGTGACCAGAACTGCACACAATACTCCAGTTGTGGCATCTCCAGTGTTTTATACAATTCCATCATTGTATCCTTACTGTTATATTCTATACCTGTACCACTGAAGAGGAACATTCTAAACCTTCTTTACAGCCTTGTCTACTTGAACTGCTGCCTGTGGGGAGAGTCCACATGTTCGAAGGATATGTTGATAGGATGAGATGTAGACACGTGCGAGGAGGCTCAAGGTGCGCATAAGCACTAGCACAGCGCAGTCGGGCCGAATGGCCTCTTTCTCAGCAGAAAATCCTCCACAATTAGATATAAAATTCTATCTGGAGCTGTCACCTGTCCAGGAGCTGAGTGTGGGGGTGTTTGCAGTGGGATTGGGATCATTGAAATCCATTCGGATATGGGAATGTGTGGTCTGGAATCTGAAATCCTGTTCCCTCTGTTTCAGACTCTGTGGAGAATGAGAGTCAGCCTGATACGAAAGGTATTTATCCCCATCTTTCAACAATACGTCACCCTTACAGATTTCAGTCTCATTAAAACGGGACGGAGAGTTTTCAAACTGTTCTGATAACTGGACACAGAGACTTTCCTCTGATTGGTGAACTGAAATTCTGTTCTTTCTATTCCAGATTCTTTAGAAAGAGCCAGTCACTCTGGGAAACAAGGTACTGATATTATGATGATACTGTACAGTGAAGAAATATATTTTAGTCACGTGTCTATGTGGGATATTTCTGGCAGTCCCTTCCATTTTATCGGAGCCTTTCTGTCTACAACTAGCATCTTGTATTGTTGCTGCAGCAGTGTAATTGCTTCATCTTAAGTATGGTGTCCTTGGTGGCCCCCGGGATTTTGCAAAGTAGGGCTTGATTGGGATGATTGACAGAGGTGGTCATGTGATGGGATGAAGTGGGGTTTACACAGTGACTTCATGCAGAGATTCTGCATTTGAGTTGAGAGTAATGTCGCTCTTTTCCCCTTTCTGAAGTCTGGAGATTGGGAGCTGCCAGAGATTAGGCTTGCATTTCTGAGGTTTTGCTACTTTGAGGATACATGCTTCTCTGGAAACTGCTGTCTGGATCTCTGTCCAGAAGTGTTAAAAGACTGGAAAATGCTGCTTGCACAATGGACTTTTTAGTTGTGAACATTTCACACTCATTCCAATTTTCTCAAAAACAAATCGCTTTTCATTTCAGATTCCGGTGAAATTGCCAAAAGGAAAAGCAAAGAGATTGTATCAACACAAGATGCTGGTTTGTAGATCTCTCTGTGTGGGGGGATTATTGACTGCGCTAATGTATGGGAGCTGGCTCCATGAGGATTAACAAAGTCTTTATTGAAATGAGATCAAACAGTTGGGGACGAGGAGCAGAATGGGGCTGGTTCCAAAACAGCAAAGAGTGTTTGTTTATAACGATGTGCCCTGGTTCCAGAATCTTCCACCAAGGGAAACTATTTAATCCTCTCCACTCTATCGCTGCCCCTCAGAATTTTGATCCCTTCAAACAATCCATCCGCAACGTTCTTTGTTCCAAGGAAAATATTCCCAGCCGATCCAATCTCTCCGTGTAGCTACACTTTTCCAGCCCTGGCAATGTTCTTGTAAACCTCCTCTGCACCCTCTCCAGAGCAATTACATCCTTCCTGTAATGTGGTGACCAGAACTGCACACAATACTCCAGTTGTGGCCTCTCCAGTGTTTTATACAATTCCATCATTATATCCTTACTGTTATATTCTATACCTGTACCACTGAAGGTGAACATTCTATAAACCTTCTTTACAGCCTTGTCTACTTGAACTGCTGCCTGTGGGGAGAGTCCACACGGACAAAGGATATGTTGATAGGATGAGATGTAGACGGGTGGGAGGGGGCTCAAAATGGGCATAAGCACTAGCACAGAGCTGTTGGGCCGAATGGCCTCTTTCTCAGATATAAAATTCTATCAGGAGCTGTCACCTGTCCAGGTGCTGAGTGTGGGGGAGTTTGCAGTGGGATTGGGATCATTGAAATCCATTCGGATATGGGAATGTGTGGTCTGGAATCTGAAATCCTGTTCCCTCTGTTTCAGACTCTGTGGAGAATGAGAGTCAGCCTGATACGAAAGGTATTTATCCCCATCTTTCAACAATACGTCACCCTTACAGATTTCAATCTCATTAAAACGGGACGGAGAGTTTTCAAACCATTCTGATAACTGGACACAGAGACTTTCCTCTGATTGGTGAACTGAAATTCTGTTCTTTCTATTCCAGATTCTTTAGAAAGAGCCAGTCACTCTGGGAAACAAGGTATTGATATTTATATTTTAATATCTCCCCATTTCGTACAATCATTTTAAATTCTTTCTTGGGGATGTGGTCATCGTTTACTGGGCCAGTCTTTGTTCCCCGTCTCCGATTGCCCTTGAACTGAGTGGTTTAAATTGCTGACTTTCTCTGGCACTTACACCACAAGACGTCAACAATTATATTTTAATCACTAAGTGATTAATTACTCATGAAAAAGTACAACAATTAAAACCTTCTAACTTTTCAGTAACTATGGTTAAACCCAGACCAATCCCCCCAAGGGATTCACCACACCCCTGATTAGCACCCGCCCCCCCCCCCGCCCCGTTTGCCCACCACCCCAAACTTCCACCCCTTCAGTAATCCCAACAACCTGCGGATCTGACCACTGCCAACCCTCCCTGCCTAACCCTTTACTAATGGGAGCAGAAAACAGCTACGGAGACAGAGAGCGGTTCCTTTGATATCTTGATAAATTCACACACATATTCAAAGAATCGGAGTATCTTAGAAACCCTACTGTGCAGATGGAGGCCATTCAATCTCACCCAGGCCCTATCCCCGTAACCCCACATATTTACCCTGCTAATCCCCCTGATGCTAGATTTAGCATGGCCAATCGACCTAACCTGTACATCTTTGAAGTGCGGGATGAAACTGCAGCACCCGGAGGAAACCCACGCAGACACGGGGAGAAGGTGCAGACTCCACACAGACAGTGACCTGAGGCTGGAATATTCCTCCGTGATATTTGAAAAAAGCTAAAGTTTATTTACTAGTCACAAGTAAGGCTTCTATTAACACTGCAATGAAGTTACTGTGAAATTCCCCTAGTTGCCACATTCCGGCGCCCGTTCGGATCAATGCACCTAACTAACGCTTACAGAATGTGGGAGCAAACTGGAGCACCCAGAGGAAACCCACGCAGACACGGGGAGAATGTGCAAACTCCACACAGACAGTGACCCAAACCTGGAATTGAACCCGGGTCCCTGGCGCTGTGTGGCAGCAGTGCTGACCACAGTGCCATCGGAACTTCCATTCACTGGTAACTCATTCCTCTTTCCACCGACTCCTCTTCCCATTCCCTTTTCCACCTTTTTATCCCTGGAGGACTTCTGTAATCAACATCCTCAAATCTAACGGCAGACTTGGCTCAGTGTGGGCCGGATGTTGCAGCGATGGTGACGGGGGTCCCAGGGTGAGGGTTTGTGCCGAGTCACTGGCTCGCAGAACTACCTGGTGTCCAGCTGGGGGCAGCACAGACTGGGAGTGGAGGCTGGGCCTTTCTGGAAGCGTCTCAGAGGATATTCGACCAAGGGGTGCAGTACCTTTCTCGCTCTGAACCTTCTAAGGAAGGTTTAGCAATGTCGAGCATTCCTTGATTTGATGGATTGTTAATTTGGTTTTTAAATGGGGCTAAAATGCTGTCTGCATTTTAAAGGCTTCTGAGTTCGGGTCCGAGACCCCAACTTTTGCCTTCCAGCTGCTGCTGACAGCACTGCCTTTGGAATTATAAAACCAGCAAAAAGTGGAATGTCAAAATAAACGGAGTTTTGTTTAATGACTGGAGAGGGAAGGAGGGAACGTGTGTAGCCAAGAGTCTCTCCCAGATACAGGATTCATTAATCACGGAGCCAGGACCCAGAGTGGGACAGTGTCGGGGGCTCAGTGCAAACATCAGGGAGCAGAATCTCTGCTCTGGAGCAGGAGACTGATCGATCACCCAGAGCCCGCTTCCCCACATCCCCAGCCCCCACATCCAGCTCCCAGCGCTCTCTCACCCAGCCCCCCCCACCCCTCACCCGGCCTCCCCAGCCCCCACACCTGACCCCCCCAGCCCTCACCCAGCCCCCACCCCTCACCCAGCCCCCCCAGCCCTCTCACCCAGCCCCCCCACCCCTCACCCAGCCCCCTCAGCCCTCTCACCCAGCCCCCCCAGCTCTCTCACCCAGCCCCCCCAGCCCTCTCACCCAGCCCCCCAGCCCCCACACCCGGCCCCCCCCAGCCCTCTCACCCAGCCCCCCCAGCCCTCTCACCCAGCCCCCCCAGCCCTCTCACCCAGCCCCCGCCCCCTCAGCTCTGACATTTAAATCTGTTACTCCAACAGAACCAGCTTCCTCTAAAAGTGAGTCTAATTTTCTTTGCTAGTTTCATCTGAAGCCAATGGCAGCAATGGGAAAGGTTTGTAAACCTTACCTCATTTCAAAACACCAGTGTACATAGAACATAGAACATTACGGCGCAGAACAGGCCCTTCGGCCCACGATGTTGCGCCGACCAGTTACAAAAACAATGACCCACTAGCCTAAACCAATCCCTTTTCATCCATAAACCTATCCACGGATCTTTTAAACGTCCCTAAACTAGGTGCATTTACAACTGCAGCTGGCAGGGCATTCCAGTCCCTCACCACCCTCTGGGTAAAGAAAGGTGTGGGGTTATGGGGATAGGGTGAAGGATAGGCTGTGGGTAAGGTATGGTGTCAGAGAGTCAGTGCAGGCTCGATGGGCTGAATGGCCTGTGTGTACTGTAGGGATTCCATGTTAAGATTTAATTTTGATCACATTCTGGCACTCACGAGTTCCACAATAATTATAATCCTGTAATTATTCCCACCTTTCATTCCAGGTCTATTCCTCACGAAGCAGGAAGCAAATTCTGTTGTGAAAAGGTCCAGGAGATCGGTCCGTGAATACTACGAAAGGTCATTCCCTCGCTCTGACTACACTCGCTCCATCCTCCCTCCCTCGCTCTGTCCTCCCTCCCTCCCTCCCTCGCTCTGTCCTCCCTCCCTCGCTCGCTCTGTCCTCCCTCCCTCCCTCCCTCCCTCACTCTGTCCTCCCTCCCTCGCTCTGTCCTCCCTCCCTCGCTCGCTCTGTCCTCCCTCCCTCCCTCGGTCCTCCCTCCCTCCCTCGCTCTGTCCTCCCTCCCTCCTTCCCTCACTCTGTCCTCCCTCCCTCGCTCGCTCTGTCCTCCCTCCCTCCTTCCCTCGCTCTGTCCTCCCTCCCTCGCTCACTCTGTCCTCCCTCCCTCGCTCTGTCCTCCCTCCCTCGCTCCCTCTGTCCTCCCTCCCTCGCTCCCTCTGTCCTCCCTCCCTCGCTCCCTCTGTCCTCCCTCCCTCGCTCCCTCTGTCCTCCCTCCCTCTGTCCTCCCTCCCTCCTTCGCTCGCTCTGTCCTCCCTCCCTCCTTCCCTCGCTCTGTCCTCCCTCCCTCGCTCCCTCTGTCCTCCCTCCCTCTCTCCCTCCCTCTGTCCTCCCTCCCTCCTTCCCTCGCTCTGTCCTCCCTCCCTCCCTCCCTCGCTCTCAGTTTGTTCACAATGTTGTGCCTTCACTGCTTTGTGCTCAAGGCTCCTCTCTGACAAAACTCAAACTTCATTCACTAAATATTCCTTCCGTTTTGCTCCATTCTTAAAGTTAAAAGTCAGTTTGCAGAGCTGTTAAAAACGGCCAATGTCTAAAGTATTAGCTAGTGAGTGGGTTACCAATGAGGATGTGCAGCACGGTGGCACAGTGGTTAGTGCTGTTGCTTCACGGCGCCAGGAACCTGGGTTCGATTCCAGCCTCAGGTCACTATCTGTGTGGAGTCTGCACGTTCTCCCCGTGTCTGCATGGGTTACCTCCGGGTGCTCCAGTTTCTTCCAAAGATGTGCAGGTCTGGTGGACTGGCCATATTAAATTGTCCCTTCATATCCCTAGATGTGTAGTTTAGAGGGATTAGCAGAGTAAATGTGCAAGGTTACAGGGTTAGGGTCTTGATTGGGTTTCAGTTGGATACTCTTTCAGAGAGTCAGTATAGCCTCAATGGGCCAAATGGCCCCTTCTACCCTGTAGAGATTCTATGATGTGAGTTGAGCTCCTGTACACAGTGGAGGTGGAGACTCCTGCTTCCCCAAGTGTACCGTTCCAATGGCTGCCCCTGCCACGCTGCTGGTCAGTGTGTGGGTAAGGACATGATCCAAGGCTTTCCTTGGATACTGGGAGCTTTGTGGAACGCTTACTTTGGCTTTGTCTCAGGGAACGCTGCCCTGCTCACCTCGAGAATGTCTCTGATCACATCCCAAAAACGTGCGGCCCAAGTGTCTTGCGTCGAGCTGGTTTATTGGCCGTGCCAGGTTGCTGTTGGCAGCGGGAGTCAGTGAGATCAGAATGGTTTGGGCACTGTCTCTGATAACACAATACCGTACCCTCTCTGCTTTGGCTCAAACCCTGAATGTTACAGTCAACGTCTAAAACACACACAGCTCATATCCATACCGTAATGCCATACTTGAGAGAGATTCTCACCATCTTCCACTTACTAGGCTGAATAATTTGTTGTCCAGTGTTTTGGAGATACAGCATTCAGGAGTAGTGACTAGAGGTGAAAAAGTTGCAGGCACTCCCCCCCCCCCCCCCCCCCCACCACCAAACACCCCAATCCTCGCATTCACCCACCCATGCTCCCACCCACCCCGGAAGCTGTCCTTCCGTCTCGGGGAAATTCTCAGGCTAATTTGAGGTACAGGGATGGGGATAGCATGGGGGACTCAGACTGATTGGTTCACTCTACAGAGAGCCAGCATGGAGTCACTGGGCAGGGCCTTGTTCTCTGCCATGGTGACTCTGACATTCTCCCAGTTTACCAGCATCGGGGAGACTGTAGCTCTAATTCACCAACAGGTCATTTTCCTAAACTTGTTGAATGTTCTTGAAGGACAAGGTTAGCAGGAGAGGGGTTCGAACTCAACAACTTCTGAAACTGAGACAGAAACCTTCCGCCCGGAACAGCACCACAGACCTTCTGAGTATTTACTTATGAAAATACTGCATTATCTGTTCAACTCTTTCCCCTAGCTGGACTCAGACCAGGCTGAGAGACAGGAAACAAGTTAATCTCTAAGATCTGAGTTCATATTCACTCTGTCAGCCTCTGCAAAGCAGAATCTGGCTCTCAGAGAACTAAACCTACAGCCTTCATTTCAATTTGCAAACCGAAGTGTAACATAGCTCTGATTTAATCTGTTTTAATTCTAGGCACCGTGAAGTTTATTACAAGACACCTTATGAAAAACGTATGGAGATATGTGAGTCCTACTATCCCTGTGACTACCTGGCGAACAGAATTGGATTCCAAAATGCCTACATACGATACTTTGGATATTATTAATAATAATAATCTCTCGGACTGTAAGCACCATTAACATCACAGACCCTTACACCGCACAAAACTGGACAAAGTGAATCAGACTGCGACATTGGAAATGTTGGTCAAAAACTTGGAATGTTTCTGTGGAGTGTTTTAATTTAGTTCTGCTGGTTGGAATTTAGCTCATTTGAACCTCAATGTGCCCTAGAACAGAGGCAAGAAACATAGAAATAGAAGCAAAAGCAGGCCATTTGGCCCTACGAGCCCATTCCACCATTCATTATCATGGCCGATCATCCAACTCAATAACCTGATCCCTGCTTCCCTCCCCCACATATCCTTCAAGCTTCGTTCTTCCATGAAGATCCCACCACATAACTCCATTAATTCTCCCTATCTGAAACGCGTTCAATTCTCTCTAAAAACCCCTCACACTGTCCATTCCTGCTAACTTATTCCCCAATCAGTTCCACAGATTTATTCCCCATTATTAGCTCACGTCACCCGGAATTTGAGGCATTCTGCATGAACCTGGTTCTCTGAGACCTCTCCAGATCCTCCACATGGTGGATTTTATTCCCTAAATCCCGTTGCCCTGTTGCAACTGTAATGTTTATTAAAATGCTGCTAGTTTCTCTAACAGATGGAGAGAATGGAAATGTTAGGCTCACGGTTCTGGTCAGGCTTACCTCACTGTTCATGGTCACCTTTCCTCTGATCCTGCCACAGCTCCTCTCCCTCCAGGGATCTGGATTCAAATCCAGTCAAAGATATCTCAGGCTGCCACTCCAGGTCCATGTGAAATGACTTTGGCCGGTCTGAGCTTAGCAACTCACAGGAATGGACTTCTGATACTGTCCCAACATTGGCACCAGCTCTCCAGGGACACAGGGTGGTCTATATCTTAGTAGACGTGTTTCTGAAAATGGAACTGACACGTTATTAGAGGAGGAGAGGCAGCTTCCATCGGGTCCCTGACCCACTGATTCTCAATACCAACACTGGATATTCAAAATGGAAAAGATTCTCTACCCTGTTAAAACATCCTTCACATCAAAATATCATTCTTCCCGTAAACCCCAACACTTAAGAACAAATGGCAAAAATCTCCAGCCCACCGACTAGAAACAGAGCTGGTTCTAGATGCTGGAGGAGGAATTGAATGAGGTATCATTCTGTATAAAGCGACCCTAAGGGGCAAAAAAAGATTTAAAGCAAAGTGAGTGCTTTGAGGGGCAGCCTGTTTGAGTCACTGTGGATATATTGTGTGCGGTGTAACAGTCTGGGCAGTGTGCTGGTTCCCAGTTAATGGCAGCATGGAGGGGAAGTGGGGGGGGGGATTGCTGTGATTGACCCCCATTATCACACCTTCCCTCTCAAATCCCTTCAGCTACCTTATTAAAGAAAATAAACTGATCAACCACTGTTACAATTGCAGCCAAAAGACCTTCACATATGCAATTAATCTGTGCAATATTATCATACCAACACAAACATTAGTGCAATAACATTACGTAGGCTGAAATCCAGACTAGTCCTTACAGCCAGTGTGATTTGCCAGCGATGGAATCAGCTGGGTCTCTGTCACACTGTCCCACCATGTCTCTCTCATCAATATTAATGTTTACTTTTGTCGAAAGGCACAAATGTATTATAATTTAAACAACTAAAGAGACTTGATTCCTCCGCTCCCCATGTCTGAATATCGACGGTACAGCTGTAATCAGAGCTGACATTCGTTTGGAGTTTGTGAACTGATTTCTTGGAACGTTGCTGTCAATTGTCTCCATGTTGTGGAAAGGAACGGAATTGTTGGACAAGACTCGTGCTCCAACCCAACCTTAAACCACTTCTGTCCCAGTTTAATGAAATTGAGTGAAGTTTCAGAACCTTTTCTCCCCAGTCAAAAATCCAAGATCCAGGACAGCAAACAGATTAACATTCCCGAGCGCCTTTACCTTTGGAAAAGGAGCTGCATGTATTATCGGGATTATCGCTGTCGACAAAACCCAAAGGACAGATTCCCACCATAAAGGGTGCAGCAATTTGGGGAGCAAATCACTGAACTTGGGGGAAAATGTTGAATAAAATGTCCTGCATTCTGGAGATGTTCCAACAACATGGAGGAGTGAGACAGTCTCAGTTAAATGATTAGCTGTCTGGGGACAGGGTGAGGGAGCCCAGTGTTGGGGGAGGTATACGGTGTCTTTAGTTAAAATCTTTCACACGATGCCAAGACTGCTTTATGCACCTGCTGAACACACTGTCCTGTTAATTGCAAATTATTTTCTTATTTTTGAAGTTAAAATCCTCTAGTTTCTGATGTCTGTGTATGACAATAATAATAAAAATGAAATATAATCGACTAATTTGTGGGTGGTTTGTTTCAGTGGCTGTGTGTGTTTGGTGTGGCCATCGATAAGTTTCGACTCAGTTCCCACCAAAATCACCTTCACAGAGAGCCAGTGTCGCCTCGCGTAACTCCGCACCCAACCCATTCCGAGCCCCCTTTGCCCGCCATCCTAACCCCCCCACCCTGAACCCCACGAACACCCCATCCTGAACCCCCAACCCCACCACTCTGAACCCCCTAACTCCCCATTCTGAACACCCTCAACCCAGCATAGTTTCATCAAATGGAAATCATATTTAACCAATTTACCAGAGTTCTTTAAAGGTGTAACGAATTGTGGTTAAAGGGGAACCTGTGGATGTACTGTACCTGGATTTCAGGAAGCATTTGATAAGGTGCCACATCACAGGTTATCACAAAAAATAAGAAGCTCATGGTATAGGGTAAACATATTAATATGGATGAAGATTGGCTGGCAGAGAACAGAGAGTAGGCATAAATGGGTCTTTAATTGGCACGGTGATGAGTGAAGTCCCATA
>CM075754.1:20176874-20178037 GCA_037974335.1 Prionace glauca
AAAGAGAGATTTAAGACGTTTGGGTTTGAGATGATTAAGGGATTGAGACTGGGACAGGGAGTTACAATAACAATGGAACCCCTCCCTCAATACTACACTTCCTAGCGACGACTCAGTGCAGGATTGGAATGGGAAGCTCACATACCATCCGAGCAAATCGCTGGGCTTCTGTCACTCGTTCCATCAGCAGCATCACCTCCTCTTCCTGCATGGGGAATTCCGGAAGTTTCTTCCCAATCAGGTGCTCAATCCTCTGGAACAGTTCCACATCGTACCTGAGAATTTTAAAAACACAGGTGGTTAGATTCCTGGTAAGCAATGGGGGGGGGGGGGGGGGGGGGGGTGGGGGGGGCGGTGTGGGCGATTCTTGGTAAGCGATTGGGGGGCGGAGGGGGAGGCAGGGGGAAATTCCTGGTAAGCAGTGGCAGTGGCGCAGGAGCTGGGGGGCGGGGGGGAACAATGGGTTGTTGCGGGACGTAGATTCTAGATTTCTATCAGTCGGGATTTTATTAGACGTTGAAGCAGACTCGAGGGGCTGAACGGCCTGCTCCTGGTTCCCATGTTGTGTGCAGCTGGTGACGATACGAGCTCTTTAGCCACTGGAGATGTCAGACCATGCAGCAGAGAACCAATTCCACCAACAACTTACTGGCAACTTTCCCACAGGAACAGAATAGGAATTGTCAGCCAATCGGCCCATCCAAGCTGCCCCAAAATTCAACAATGTCGTAGCAGATACTCTGTCCCAATCCATACCCGCTTTCTTTAACTCTCTGAGTGTCCGTAAACCTATCGACCTCAGTCTTCAATACACTCAATGACGGAGTATCCACAGCCCTCAGAGACTGAGGGCTGAGTGAAGAAACATCCCACCCCAGTTCTACATGGCTGACCCCCTTCTTCTGAGAATGAGCATCTTGTAAATCCCCTGGAAGACATTTTTACTCCAATCCCTTTCGCAACATTCATTCACCGCCCGACTTCCTGGTTGTCCCAGCACACTAACTTCCCGGGAATCACGGACGAAGAAATGTTTCTTTCTCCTGTTCAAGTCTGTCCTCTCCTCCTCTCAGACCCTCCTGCACCTCAGGGAAATAACTCTTTGACCAACTTTCGGTCACCTGTATTTCTTCAGAAGGAACTCTTACACAGTGAGCACGTGA
>CM075754.1:20178137-20183137 GCA_037974335.1 Prionace glauca
CACGTGCTCACTGTGTGTAACCCACTGCCCCCAGTGACAGTAACCCACTGCCCCCAGTGACAGTAACCCACTGCCCCCAGTGACAGTAACCCACTGCCCCCAGTGACAGTAACCCACTGCCCCCAGTGACAGTAACCCACTGCCTCCAGTGACAGTAACCCACTGCCCTCAGTGACAGTTACCCACTGACCCCAGTGACAGTAACCCACTGCCCCCAGTGACAGTGACCCACTGCCCCCAGTGTCAGTAACCCACTGCCCCCAGTGACAGTAACCCACTGCCCCCAGTGACAGTGACCCACTGCCCCAGTGACAGTGACCCACTGCCCCCAGCGACAGTTACCCACTGCCCTCAGTGACAGTTACCCACTGCCCCCAGTGACAGTAACCCACTGCCCCCAGTGACAGTAACCCACTGCCTCCAGTGACAGTAACCCACTGCCCCCAGTGACAGTAACCCACTGCCCCCAGTGACAGTAACCCACTGCCCCCAGTGACAGTAACCCACTGCCCCCAGTGACAGTGACCCACTGCCCCCAGTGACAGTGACCCACTGCCCCCAGCGACAGTTACCTACTGCCCCCAGTGACAGTGACCCACTGCCCCCAGTGACAGTGACCCTCTGCCCCCAGTGACAGTGACCCACTGCCCCCAGTGACAGTGACCCACTGCCCCCAGTGTCAGTGACCCACTGCCCCCAGCGACAGTAACCCGCTGCCCCCAGTGACAGTGACCCACTGCCGCCAGTGACAGTAACCCACTGCCCCCAGTGACAGTGACCCACTGCCCCCAGTGACAGTAACCCACTGCCCCCAGTGACAGTGACCCACTGCCCCCAGTGACAGTGACCCACTGCCCCCAGTGACAGTAACCCACTGCCCCCAGTGACAGTGACCCACTGCCCCCAGTGACAGTGACCCACTGCCCCCAGTGACAGTGACCCACTGCCCCCAGTGACAGTAACCCACTGCCCCCAGTGACAGTGACCCACTGCCCCCAGTGACAGTGACCCACTGCCCCCAGTGACAGTAACCCACTGCCCCCAGTGACAGTTACCCACTGCCCCCAGTGACAGTTACCCACTGCCCCCAGTGACAGTAACCCACTGCCCCCAGTGACAGTAACCCACTGCCCCCAGTGAGAGTTACCCACTGCCCCCAGTGAGAGTTACCCACTGCCCCCAGTGACAGTAACCCACTGCCCCCAGTGACAGTAACCCACTGCCCCCAGTGACAGTTACCCACTGCCCCCAGTGACAGTGACCCACTGCCCCCAGTGAGAGTAACCCACTGCCCCCAGTGACAGTAACCCACTGCCCCCAGTGACAGTAACCCACTGCCCCCAGTGACAGTAACCCACTGCCTCCAGTGACAGTAACCCACTGCCCCCAGTGACAGTCACCCACTGCCTCCAGTGACAGTAACCCACTGCCCCCAGTGACAGTTACCCACTGCCCCCAGTGACAGTAACCCACTGCCCCCAGTGACAGTGACCCACTGCCCCCAGTGACAGTGACCCACTGCCCCCAGTGACAGTGACCCACTGCCCCCAGTGACAGTAACCCACTGCCCCCAGTGACAGTAACCCACTGCCCCCAGCGACAGTTACCCACTGCCCCAGCGACAGTGACCCACTGCCCCCAGTGACAGTGACCCACTGCCCCCAGTGACAGTTACCCACTGCCCCAGTGACAGTAACCCACTGCCCTCATTGACAGTAACCCACTGCCCCCAGTGACAGTAACCCACTGCCCCCAGTGACAGTTACCCACTGCCCCCAGTGACAGTGACCCACTGCCCCCAGTGACAGTAACCCACTGCCTCCAGTGACAGTAACCCACTGCCCCCAGTGACAGTTACCCACTGCCCCCAGTGACAGTGACCCACTGCCCCCAGTGACAGTAACCCACTGCCTCCAGTGACAGTAACCCACTGCCCCCAGTGACAGTAACCCACTGCCCCCAGTGACAGTTACCCACTGCCCCCAGTGACAGTAACCCACTGCCCCCAGTGACAGTGACCCACTGCCCCCAGTGACAGTAACCCACTGCCCCCAGTGACAGTGACCCACTGCCCCCAGTGAGAGTAACCCACTGCCCCCAGTGACAGTAACCCACTGCCCCCAGTGACAGTGACCCACTGCCCCCAGTGACAGTGACCCACTGCCCCCAGTGACAGTAACCCACTGCCCCCAGTGACAGTGACCCACTGCCCCCAGTGACAGTGACCCACTGCCCCCAGTGACAGTAACCCACTGCCCCCAGTGACAGTGACCCACTGCCCCCAGTGTCAGTAACCCACTGCCCCCAGTGACAGTGACCCACTGCCCCCAGTGACAGTAACCCACTGCCCCCAGTGACAGTAACCCACTGCCCCCAGTGACAGTGACCCACTGCCCCCCAGTGACAGTGACCCACTGCCCCCAGTGACAGTGACCCACTGCCCCCAGTGACAGTGACCCACTGCCCCCAGTGACAGTGACCCACTGCCCCCAGTGACAGTAACCCACTGCCCCCAGTGACAGTAACCCACTGCCCCCAGTGACAGTAACCCACTGCCCCCAGTGACAGTTAACCCACTGCCCCCAGTGACAGTAACCCACTGCCCCCAGTGACAGTAACCCACTGCCCCCAGTGATAGTGACCCACTGCCCCCAGGGGGTTCTGTGCTGCCAGCAGTCTCTTTGCCCGTTAGAGTGAAGTGACGTTGGATGACTCGGAGTTTCTGGGATCCGTTCCCACTGAGTGTTCAGATGGTCGGGGTTATTCTGCTCAGGACAAAGAACCTGACCCTTCACCCTTCAGACCTACAAACCTGCACCAATCACAATGCCCTAACTAACCTAAACAAAACCCTGTGCCCTCACTCGGCCCATGTCCCTCTATTCCCTCCCTATCCATGTACCCATCCAGATGGCTCTGGAATGTTGTTAATGTGCCTGCTTCCTCCACCTCCTCTGGCAGCGCATTCCAGGCACCCATCACCCTCTGGGTGTAAAACCTCCCCCGCACATCCCCCTTAAACTTTCCCCCTCTCCCCCTGAGCCCGTGCCCCCCCCCCCCCCCCCCCCCCCCCCCCCCGTGTAATTGACATTTTCCCCCTGGGGAAAACCCTCTGCCTCTCCACCCTGTCTGTGCCTCTCAGTATTTTGTCGATATCAGTCCTCCCCTCGGCGTTCATCCTTCCAGTGAAAACAATCCTAGTTTATTCAACCTCGCCTCATAGCCAATGGCCTTGAGACCAGATAACAGTTTCATGAACCTTTGCACTCTCTCTCCAAAGCTTTTACGTCATTCCGGTAGTGTGGTGACCAGAACTGCACGCAGTATCCAAATGCAGCCTAACCAAGGCTTTATATAGCTGCAACATGATTTCCCAAATCTTCTACCCAGCTGATGAAGGCAAGCATGCCATATACCTTCCTAATCTCCTTGGCCATCTGTTGCCACTTTTAAGGACCTGTGAACTTGCACATCCAGATTTCTCTGTCTGTTAATGTTCCTAAGCATTCTGCCATTTACAGTATAATTCACATCTAAATTTGATCCTCCAAAATGCATCACCTCACATTTGTCCATATTAAACTCCACTGCTGTTCCTCTGCCCAAGTCTCCAATCTATTTATATCCTGTTGTATTGTCTGATTATCCCCGGCACTATCAACAACTCCACCAATCTCCATTTCACACAAATTTACTAATCAAACCACCCATATTTTCCTCCAGATCATTTATACGTACAACAAACAACAGAGGTCAAAGAACAAAGAACAAAGAACAACACAGCACGGGAAACAGGCCCTTCGGCCCAACGAGCCCGCGCCACCGTCCCATGGTCAGTGAGTGACCTATTCATGACTCTAGTCTACGCCTAATGTGTGAGGATCAGGGAGGTCCAATATAGGGACAATTTGTTACCCAATCAATCAGCCTAAAAGCACATTTTTGGGATGTGGGAGGAAACAAAGAACAAAACAAAGAACAAAGAACAATCCAGCACGGGAAACAGGCCCTTCGGCCCAACGAGCCCGCGCCGCCACATCACCCTACACCTATTCTACCCTGCATGAAACCGGAGCACCCGGAGGAAACCCACGCAACCATGGGGAGAACGCGCAAACACCCACGGACACAGGCCCAAATCCATGTGTCCGCACAGCAACAGAGATAGTCTCTGAGCTGTCATGATGCCCTCGAGATGGTCCAGTTTACGCACACCAACGACATGAAGCAGTAGGCAACTCCCGAAGCAATATCCAAGAGCAGCCCACCACAACCTGCCGCCCGCATGCCCCTTGCTGGACTTAAATGCCTGTGGATAAAAATTTCATTATTAAAGACTCTATATCCCTGAGGCTAAAACTGACCCCAAGCCTACAATGCTTAGTAAGGCCTGCTATATCCCCCTATAAGTAAACTGCTCATGTGGCTGTCCAAGTGACTCTTGAACAACCCTAGCGTGCCTGCTTCCACCACCTTACTCGGCAGTGCATTCCACATCCCCACTACCCTTTGTGTGAAAAACTGCCCTCTAATATTAGTCTTATATCTAGCCCCCCTCACCCTAAGCCCGTGACCCCTCGTTCTATCCATTTCTAGTAGCGGAAAAAGCTTATCACCATCTACTCTATCTGTCCCCTTCATAATCTTATAAACCTCTATCAAATCCCCCCTCAGCCGACGTCTCTCAAGGGAAAACAGCCCAAGTGCGTTCAATCTTTCCTCGTAAGACAGCCCTTCCATACCAGGCAACATCCTGGTAAATCTCCTCTGCACTCTCTCCAGGATCTCTACATCCTTCCGGTAGTACGGCGACCAGAACTGGACGCAGTACTCCAGGTGAGGCCTCACCAACGTTCTATACAACTGCAACATCAGACTCCTACTCTTATATTCTATACCCCTTCCTATGAAGGCTAACATGCCATAACGCTTTCCTCACCACATTCTGCACCTGCACCGACACCTTCAGGGACTTGTGTACCTGCACCCCCAGGTCTCTC
>CM075754.1:20193137-20195637 GCA_037974335.1 Prionace glauca
ACCTCGATGGAACCTGTTTTCACCACCTCTCAGGGACCAAACCCCACATTGTGTCAAAACAGTTTCTCCGTTCCTCCTTTGACCTTAAATCTTCACCCCCCCCCCTCACTCTCAATCCTTCCTCCAATGGAAACAGTTCCTCCCCATCGATTGGCCCAAATCCCTCGTCGCCTTCTACCCATCAAATTTCTCAGCCGTCTCTCTCCAAGGAGAATGATTCCAACCTTTCAATCGAATTTTATTAGAATCCCAGAAAGGGGCCGTTCGGCCCATCGACCACAATCTCACCCTATTCGCATAACCCCACGTATTTACCTGCAGATCCTCTGTCACTTGGGGGAATTTAGGTTGCCAATCCACCTAACCCACATATCTTTGAACCTTTCCCAATCTCTCTCCAGAACTGAAGTTCCTGATCCCTGGGCCTATCCTTGTGGATATTTTCTACACACTCACCCAGCCATTCCAATATCCAGTTGAGTGTGATTCTGCGAGCAATCCGCAGCTGGCTACTTTTCAGGTTCTGTTTGCCAATTTCCCGCCTAATCCCCTAAATGGGCAGCACGGTGGCACAGTGGGTTAGCACTGCTGCCTCGCAGCGCCAGGGACCCGGGTTCAATTCCAGCTCAGGTCACTGTCTGTGTGGAGTCTGTACATTCTCCCCGTGTCTGCGTGGGTTTCCTCCGGGTGCTCCAGTTTCCTCCCTCAGTCTGAAAGACACGCCATTTAGGTGCATTGACCCAAACAGGTGCCGGAGTGTGGCGACTAGGGGATTTTCACAGTAACTTCATTGCAGTGTTAATGTAAGCTTTACTTGTAACTAATAAATAAATAAACTTTAAATTCTGACTGCAGAAGCCATCCCATTCTCTGCAGATGTTTTTGGCGCCAGGAATCAAACCTGGGTCACTGGTGTTGTGATGCGGCAGTGCTATCCACCCCAACAAGAGAGATTTGTCTTGGACTCAGGGTGACCAACTCCTGGCAAGAGATACAAAAAAAAGAAAGATTTGGGCATTTCAGGGAGAAGAGAATGATTCCAGGGATGGATCAGCAGCATCCTGGTCTCCACAATCCAGGACATGGGACAACCAGTCCAGTAATGGGGCAATCCCAGGAAAAATGGGCCGAATGTTCGCCTCACTTTGAAACAAAGTTCCACCTGAGTTAAACAAGTCCATTGATTTACTCCTGCTGTTCCACCATTCACCAGCAGGGAGCATAACTGAGCCGTCACTGTCTGTGCACCCGGGCAGATAGACTGACCCAGCCAAACCAGCCGAGTTCCTGTGGCTGTGTGGGGCGCACTGCAGCCTCACCAACAAGGGCAACATTGAGAGTTCAAATCCCACCCAGGGCTGTTTAAACCTGAACTGAATTCGGGTTCAAAACACCGGAGATAAAAATGATCTGAGTGAAAGGTGCGGTGGAGCGAGCCAGAGGGAGGGGAACCTCAAATCCCCACCCAGTCTGGCCCACAGGTGACTCCAGTCTCACAGCAACCAGGAGAGTGAGTCCCAGAACCACCGGCCCCTCAACACCAATTAACGACGGCCTTTCCCCCGAGGGGCACCTTAGCAGCTAATAAAACAACGAGGGTCCCCATCCCCACTCCCCTGGGATCTCCGAGCACACCCGGAGGGTGCAGGGGGGTGGGGGACAGGGGGCGGGGAGAGGGGGCTGGGGGGGGGGGGGAGGAACGAGGGGACGGGGGGCGGGGGGGCAGGGGGCAGGGGGCAGGGGGAGGGGGTCCTCTTTGCGAACCTGCTCCTACATCCGGCCAAACTCACCATCAACAGGTCCAGGTAGCGGACGGCCGAGGGGGTCATTCAACCCAGCCGTCTGCCCCTCCACCGTCTGCCGCTCCACCGTCTGCCCCTCCACCGTCTGCCCCTCTACCGTCTGCTCCTCCAACGTCTGCCCCTCCACCGTCTGCTCCTCCACCGTCTGCCCCTCTACCGTCTGCTCCTCCACCGTCTGCTCCTCCACCCGGCTGTGTTCACAGCTGGGTATCCCTGGAAAGGGAGTGTGTGGTGTCCACTGGCCTTCCATACCCGCTGGGCACCGCAGGGGCTGGGGTGCCTTATCTACTGCTTTAATCACTGGGTTTGATTTTTAAGTTTAATTTGTGATTTGTTTTTGTTTAGACGGTATTCCTTTACGGGCCGACCCTCTCGCTTTGTCCCTCTGTTTATTTGATTCAGTTTAAGTTTATTTATTACCGTCACAAGCTGGCTTACATTAACACTGCAATGAAGTTACTGTGAAAACCCCCAAGCCGCCACTCTCCGGCGCTTGTTCGGCTGCAGTAAGGTCGGATTTAGCACGGCCGATGCACCCTAACCAGCACGTCTTTCGGACTGTGGGAGGAAACTGGAGCATCTGGGGGAAACCCATGCAGACACGGGGAGAATGTGCAGACTCTGCACAGACAGTGATCCGAGGCCGGAATTGAACCCTGGCACTGTGAGGCAGCAGTGTTAACTCACCATTGCTGCCT